>JAQFXW010000805.1:0-16909 GCA_034693945.1 Dendrobaena attemsi
ATGAAAGACTCTGAGCGGCAGAACTTCTGGTTTCGTGTTCGATTCAAGGATTACAAAGTGTACTGATAATACTTTATGCATTTTAATCTGAAAAAGAAATGAAGTCGCATACATTTCAAATCCATGGCTGTTTGAAGTCAAGCGAAGGTATTGCGATAATACTATTGTCTGGTCCCCGGGATTATTATTATAGCGACTCCTATTCTTTCCTACAGTCGAACACCTCCTCCTCCACTTCCTCCTAACTCGTCGCGATAATGAAGGCCAAAATTTCGCTTAGTGGTCTTTTCAGAAATAGGCCTGCCACCTGGCGAATGCATTGAAAACAGTTTCAAAGCGTCAAACATGGAGGAGCCATCAAGAAACGGTTTAAACTATTGAATTCCACGTTCAACAGTAATATTATAGTTATTTCTGGGTTATCTAATTAATTAATTTATTACAGTGAATTCCTATTATAGAGCCCCTTTCATTTTGCGCACACAGAAGCGCTCCCAGTCCAACCTCGCTCGGTCGAACGTGACCCAACGCCCGACAAGGAGTGTAGCGTGTGCGTTTCTTTAGTTAACGACATCATAATTATTATGATAATAGAGGCCGTTGCCGTCGAGACAAAAACTGGTTAACCGTAGGCCTATTATTTTCAGCTATAATTGTGCTAATGTAGTTTTTGTCTAAATAAAGAGCGGGGATATTGAAATATTAAAAGACTGCTGCTTCATGCAAATATTATTAGTCCTACACTTCGGTTTGGTGTGACTGTGACCTTGTGCGGACTAAGAATATAGGAAATGAATCAAGAACATGACTTGTAATGTCTGTAGATCGGCCAGGAGTCGAAAACCCAAGATTTTCAGTAAATAAAAAGTTGTTTTCTTGGGGGAGAGGGGGGTATGGTTTTCTGGTTTTTTTATTTTCCGATTTCCGATGACGTTAAGAAACAACTCAAACTCAGATTAATTCGGTTGAGTGGACTGGGCGCCACGAGCTGTTGCTGGCTGCAGAAGTCGTGTTTTGTGTTTTTAAGTTCCTTGTGCAACCTGTTGCGGTTTGTCAGCTAGCTTTTCAATAAACGAATAAGTTACAGGGGTCCTACAAATTATGCATAGGGGCCTACACACTACACAAGCCTATAGTAGGCCTAGGCTATAGGAAGTAATTAATCGACCATAGCTAAGCTTACTCGAAATCTGTACAGTAGGATCTCTTCTGTACATGCATGCGATGCAGCTCTGCACAATCATCATCAGTCCTTGACGCCAGCAATTTGGCGGCGATAGGTACGAGTAAATGATCTCTATGCAGCTCATTTCGATATCCAGCTGCGGTCGTCTAGGGATACGTGCATTTAGCTACAGCTAGCTGCATTGGTAAGACTATAAGAGTTTGTAATATTATAGCGCGCGTCATAGGCCTATAGCGGCGCGTCATAGGCCTATTAGGCTAAAGGCTATGCGTCATAGGCCTATTAGGCTAAAGGCTATGCGTCATAGACCTATTAGGCTAAAGGCTTTGCGTCATAGACCTATCAGGCTAAAGGCACTTCTGCAGGTGCGCGGATATGACGGATATGACGGCGATCGCTTAGGCTACAGTTTAGATTTAAATCCCATGCTGGTAGGGTTAACAAAAATGGCGCGACGCCTAGAAAAAGGCTAGACCTTCTGAAATAGACCCGTTATATATCGCTATGTCTATCTAATTATGTTAAAACTAGCTGTAACCCGTAAAAAATTACGGGCTATTCTAATCAACGACCCCTTTATTATAGTTTTCAAACAATATACTTACTTACTTACTTATCCGAAACGCGATCTATTTCGTAATACATAAATATACTTACCGTATCCCGTGCAACTGACTTCCTTTGTTCGTTTTAAACAATAATATAGTGCGTTCGAAGTTTCATTTAGAGATAAAAAAATTGTAATAAGAAACGGAAAATCAGACTAACCAACCACTCTACTGGGTATATTTAATGCGACTAATAAGGCGAAATAATATTTAATGCGCTCGATCGAGTTCCGAGCACGGTATACGATCTCGGCGCACGCCATAAACGTTTCGTCTCACTTCACGATCGTTATCGTCAGTGGTTACAATTAGCATATCATTAGCATATAAGCGAATTATATTATTTGATGATCGTGCAGCCTATAGGCCTTAGGGTCCCCCTCCTATACCAAAAACATAGTTAGGTATCGTCTACGTTGATTGCAATGCTCGGGTTTCAACATTATCCGTACATAATAATTATTTATAGAGTGTTGATGTAGGCCTATGCATGGTTGTAGTTTGTGCGCCTGCGCCTGTGAGTACTTGCCTACAGTATTATGTGCGCGGACTGCGGCAACTGGGAAATATAATTAAGGAGGCGGAAATGGCTTCTCTGCCTCTGGGACTGCGCACGACGCGTGATTCTTACAAAAAGCACCACTCTGTATTTACACAGCCATTAATTATTATTTTCAGAAACTTACATCAGGTAGGCTTAACCCCGCTAGAACCCGCATCCGTGAGTACAATGGGGCATAGGACTGACAAGGCAAACACGTGGTCAAGCTCAAGAATATAGGACGTATACATTGTATATTACATACATTATGCTATAGGCCTATTTGCAATATCCCACATAGCCCACAGACATTCAAGCAAAATGGTTCCCATGATTGTGCACAGTGAATGTCTGCAGGTAGCCATCGCTAGGCCAAATCAAAATGAGATTTAAGAAATTATAGACGATCAGGTGAACTTGATCTTTCGGGGTGGGGGGATAACCGACGTGCGTTTTAAATTTGCATCATCTTGTTGCTGACACAAGAGGAGGAAGTTTGCCTCCTCGTCCTCATGCTGGCGACACTTAGACTATATCGTCGATAGCCTATATAGCCTAGGCCTACTGCCGTAGAGATGCAATCCTCGATGTAGGCCTACTTCACAATAAATCTACCGCTTGAATTTAGATCGCGCAGGAATGGAAGCTTTCCCTATGCTGGACTAAGATATTATCCTTTCTGGGGTTCATTTGCTGCCCTGCATGCAGGGCTTCTATCCCCCAAGCAGCCTGGCTCAAGAACTCACGATTTTCCATTTTCTCCCCTCAAAAGCATTCTTCCATCCCATCTGACCAGTCTCCCCCTATTTCTGAAAATTATACATTATAAAATGCCCCACTCCCCGTTTCCCACTGGACGCACTTGCGCCCGCTTGGTATAGAGATAGAAGCCTCTGCCTGCCTGCATGGTCTCTTTCCAATATTTGTGTAATGTTACTGAATGTACAGGCCTAATAAGTATTGTGTCATTGTTATGCTTGTAACGGTTTGCAATTATTTATTAACCAATTTTGACTACTGGGACAGCGGTGCTGTGAAGCGGTGGTACCGTTATAGCGGTGCTGTCAAGCGGTTGTACCGTTATAGCGGTGCTCTAAAGCGGTGGTACCGTTATAGCGGTGCTCTAAAGCGGTGGTATCGTTATGTCGGTGCCTGAAATGAACCAACATTTACGTAGTCTATGGTCTTGATAGGGACAGTTACATGAATATTCCTTATGCACTGAGGACTACAAAAGGAATGGCGGCATTTGATTGGCTGCTAGAGGACCCATTGCCAATTATTATGTGTACTTTTGTAATATGCCCCCGGAGTCGTTGGAGCAACTTTTCCTCTATACTTTTCTGCTTACAGTAGCCAGTGTAGATCAGTGCGTATTTTAACCAATTTTGACTACTGGGACAATGTCTTCCGCAATTAAAGGTGGGGGACGCTCCAGTTGGATATGGGGCGAAGCCCTAGCCGAAAACGCAATTTTAGAGCATTTAGGCCTACCCCACTTCATTTAGGTCCCCTAACAACATTTCCTTCTCGTTATTTTGCATGCCCTTCCCCTTAGTCATGCATAGAAGTTTGAAAATGATGGTAATAAGATTTCTCATGGTACGACGTTTAAAAAGTTAAACTATGTCTAAAAAAGTTAAACCGTCCCCATATTTCTGAAATGGAGCATTTGCTCAAAGGCTTCTATGGTGTAGACGCCCCTGCGCGAGAGCAAGTTGCCCAGTTCATGCATAACAAAACGTAGGCATACAGCTTGTTTTTCAGATGAGTACACATATACGACCCTACCAACACGCAGGGCAGTCACGTACATAATTAGTGTTAATTAGCGTATTCTCTATAATTATGATCGGTATCCTCTAATAAAGTTTCTAATCCCAATTGAACATTTGCTAAGAGTCCGTCATGCAACGCAGTTAGATTACACGATTATACAGCCATAGGCCTACATGGGCCCAGCGCAACAGCAACTAAACACAACTGTACAAAAGAATCATCATTGACGATGCTGATACATTGTGATAAAAGACGAATTTGGAAACGAAGGTACGTTGAAGCTCGGACTCCATTCAAATCTGCGCTTCAGTTCAAAGATCATGGCCGGTCGGTGGGTGGGGTGGATAGCTTCTGGAGAAAAAATGTAGGCGTGACTAATAAAGAGGTCTTACCAATGATGCCGGAAGAATTCATTTGTTTAATAGGTAAGCTCCTGCACCGGCTGAGATGAATACACATGGGAGAACAAAGAACTCGTTAGGTAGCTAAGTCTTCAAGTCATCCATTCAAGTTTATTTACTTTATTAGCTAGGCATACATTCTATGATTCTCCAGAAATTATCTCTCTCTCTGTCTCTCTCTGTCTCTCTCTCTCTCTCTCCAACACGCACCTCGGTTGTCTACATACAAATCGATGGACGCCCCATGCTCCATTATTAAACAGGGCTCTGCTCATAACCGAAATTCATGGGCCAACAGATCACACTCAAACTGTCTGGTAAGATATGCCTGTTCCAGAAACCAGACTCTGGCTTACGAGTTCATTTTCCTGATATACTGGTCAGAATATTGCTTGCTTTAGTGAGCCATCAATTGAAGCCTTGTGCATTATACAAAGGCATGAGATAATGGCCGGAAAGGTAATATATAAAATTACAAAGCAGTAGCCGACAGTTTCTGGCTGTAGCCTATATATACACTAAAATTAATGACTGCAAAACGATTGCAAGACACGTTATTTATGTCTCTAATTCACAAACTCTGCAAGAAATTTAGTGCCACATTTTAGGACTGCTCTTGCGCAAGCGCAGCTCCGAACTGATGCTTAGGGACCTATTCTCAGTCTAACCAGCTGCTGAAGACTTTCCGCTTGACCTCGGCCGGGACAGCAGCTGCTTCTGAGAAGGGATATTGAAGAGACGCTATATAAATTTCAATTGATTGATCGATTGATTGACATACGTTCAGAACAAGCTAGCAAATCAAGCAATCAGATGACGAATTCTTACACAGACCCATGCTGCTCGTAATGATATATAAAGAATATATTAATCGCACAAGTAGCAAGATTTAATCGCGGCAGAAAAGACTTGAGCTTTCTTTGTTTCACTACCAATAGCTAACAGAAACCATGCAAGGCACTTCGGTGAACAACGGACGGTCGAGAGGGAAGACGAATATGAGGTCGACATTTGGGACAATAAATCCACACTTCATTGGCAATTGCAAGGTTAGTTTGCCATCGGTTGAATAACCACCTAACACCGAAGATGAAATCTCTCTTGTGCAGTGAGTTACGATGGAACGATATAATATTATGGAGATTTATGGACAGAGACTTCCAGTACAGTAGTGCCCATGTATCCATCACAGTTTCGTTCAAGATGATTGTTGTAGGAGAAAGAGCTCCACTGCTCCAGACGTCAGGGTATGAACTCACGACAAACCGGTTGGTTGGAAATTCGTTGAATTGATGGCTAGTGTCTAGACTGCAGTAGAAGGAACAGCGCGTAACCATTGGGGGAAATGTCGAGAAGCATGACGTCGCATCGCATTCTATTGTACCGTTTTAAGCGTTCAATCAAAGAAGCAAAACAAGAGAAGCATTTCAAGAAGTTGTTTCAACTTTTCCCAAGGAAGAAAGTCCGATCCAGATCTTCCCTTTATTTGCTGCGAATGATCTGCAGCGACGTTTTCCGTTTCACCGACGACAGATTGTGGCACAGGAAAAGCCTCAGCTCTGCCCCTCTTTCCGTCGACCCGGCGATCAGACTTCCCTTCGGAGAGATCCTCAGGCCGCGATTGCCGTGCTTATTCGCAAGCCGTTGAGCGGAATGAATGACGCTGATGACGTCGCCGGAATCGACGTCACACACGTACAGCATCGATCCGTCGTTGAACAGCGCATGCGTGTTCGTTACCATGCCGACGAGCTCTGTGTACGAACCGATGAAACCGAAGTTGAGGTCCTTCAGTGTTTCACCATTCCCACCGTTCCATATCCTGATAGCCTTGGCCTCCACGAACATCCCCACCAACACAGTACCGTCGGCGGCAAATTCGACATCGCCGCATCCCGTTTCTGGCACTAAACCTACGGGCACCAGTTCTAGCGATATGTTGAAGCGGTTGTCGCTGTTGCGTAGAACCAGCGACCCACGTCGAAGGCTCACGACGAGCCGATCGGAAGACGGAGATGACCGAACGTAAACGACATCGAGGTCCGTCTGCTTGCTGACCTGGGTGCCGTTACGTTGGTTCCAGACGACAAGAGATTGGTCGGACGCCTTGTGGTAAGATATCACGTAACCGTTGGTAGGAATGAACGCGAAGTCCGTAATCGGAGCAGCAGGCGCTGGGTCCAACCGTAACTCCAGGGCTGGATCAGCGGTTTTCGATTTAAGATCGAAAACGAAGAGAGACTCAGGTTTCTCCGGATAAGAAACCCCGGCCAGGGACTCTTTGCTGGACAGTACGCAGGTCACGGTTGCAGCAGGTGAAGAAGAATTCTCCAATTCGCTCTTCTTCACTTTAGTCAGTTCGGCAAATTTCGGAAGTGATCGTTGGTTCCCGGATGATACTTCCAGCACCTTAACATCACTTCCGCTATTGATGATGACGATGCTGCCGTCCGGAGTTGAAGAGCTGATCTCCACTGCGGATCCGGCCCCTTGAAAACATCGAGGCCTTAAAGGTCTTTTTCCATCCGCACTATTTGATACTGGGACGTCCGAGAAGAGTTCAGCGCCCAGCAGGGCACCGTCGTTCTTTACGCTAACTCTGCTTGCGGATATTGCACCAGAGACGTCGTGAAGAGAAGCCATGGCTGATCGGTGAACGACAATGGATTCGTCGGAACGTGGAAAGAAGCTAATGCCTTCAATGACCGCGTCATGCAGCGCAAACGATCCGGACGTTGGATGAGCTTCCACTACCGTCATATCCGCCATTCTCAGTATTCTGATGCAGTTCTTTGACACAAAGACCAGACTCTTCTCCGTTGCATACATGTCGGAAAGTTCGTCTAGACCTTGAAGGACGTGTCGATCGTAAGGTGTCTCCTCTTTCGTTGCATCCTTCTTCCATCGACTGACCGTAACCTGAGGAGAGAAGCGAGAGCAGTGTGCCAACGTCAGCTGAGTGTTCTTCAATTGAGCGACAGAGCAGTTTTCACTGCTGCCGGCAAGTAGACATTTAACCTGTTTCTCCTGAAACGACCACAGGTATGTCTGCTGGTATAACTCTGGTGTGCCCGTGCCGCCACACATGAGAAGCGACTGATCGCCGACAAAGAAACATCGCGATATGGCATCATTTTCAACGTCAATGGAATACAAAGAGTTCAAGTTTCCTGTACTGTATACGGTGACCTTCATGTCATTCTTGTTCGTCTGCTTGGAGCATGCACTCAGCTGACTCCCGTCCAACGACAGGGCACAAGCCTTGATGCCGAACTGGGCGCTTCCGCCGAATCTGAACTTCAGAACCTCCAGAGTTTTGGCCGTCTTCAACTTCAAATCAAAGACGATCATATGCAGGGATCGTCCTCCCCACGGAAGCGTGTTGATACCGCAGGCCAGGGTGCCGTTAACCGCGTCGCAACACTCCACTGTATATTTTTCCTTTACCTGAACGGACTGAACGTCAAGACCACTGGGAGCAGGCTTTCCGTTCTTGACTGAGACGAATGTTGAAAGAGATCCGACGAACAGTAGGTTGTTGTCTGGTAGAAATCTGATGCAGAGACCCCTACGATCTGGGATGTTGCTGAGATCGATCGGCTCCCCGTGTATTTCCCCAGAGGCTATGTTCAGAAGCGATAGGAACACCTTCTGTTCATCCTGTGTAAGTACAGCAACCGTTTTGTTATCGTTGGAGATATCACTGTGGCAGATGCAACCCTTGACTGATTTTGTGATGCACGGAGTCTCAGCGGCGGCTGTTACGTCCTCCAGCCATGGCTTGTCGGATAGGTCGATTCGAGCATTATCCTGGATCCTCGTGACTGTAGGGTAGTTGGCCGCAAACTGCAACAGGAACTTCGGATAGCGAGCTATCTGATCACCCCTGCGTCGGATGAAACCATCGTACGCCTCGATCTGTTCCGTTAGATTTGTGAATCGTTTGATGTAGCCTTCGAGCGTAATCAGCTTGCTGGCCGTTCCTGCTGTTGCTTGATAATGAGAGTGATTGTAGTCACGACGGAGATCGGCCAGAGTGACGTCTGGAACCTTTAACTTCTTCTCGATGTAGCTCAGACTGCAGAGGAGTCCGGCGATGCTGTCCTGCTGCTTCGGAACGTCCGTGAGGTGTTCCATTGCGTTCTTCAGAGCGTACTGTCGAAGCTGGGCCGGAACATTCACAGCACTGTTCGACGACGAGTCATCTAGTATCGGAGCCAGCCAGTTCAACACTACATCGGCCATCTTCTGTCTTGCATTCGTGATGTTGACTGCAAGGGGAGCAGCAGCCTGTTCCGAAAGCAACCATTCCGAGATGCTCTTGTGATGGAATCCAACTGATCCGCCATCGTCGGTGTCCAGAAGCCCTTGCAGAGGGACAAGGTCCTCATCTGGATTCAAGCTTGCATGAACCTGTTTCACAAACGAAGTGTTCAGTTTTTCCCTGGCTGTCACGAGAATTCCCAGAATTCCGCCATACATTACCGGCAATTCCTTGGGCGAGAATTTCTTGCCCAGCTGGTCATAGAAGCGTTGAAAGAATTCCTTTATGATATCTGCCAGCCCGGTCGGGAAAAGCGTAACATCCCTGAGCGCAAGTGCTGTGCCTTCTGGGTACTTTTCCAATTTCCTCCTGATTAGATATGCAGCGAGGAAGCTGCCCTGCGAGTGATTCGTCAGTTGAGTTAGAGCCCCATCGAGGCTGATTCTGTCGATGAGACGAGACATCGGGTCGCGCAGGTATCGCTTGATATCGGTCGTCATGGCATCGCTGGTACCCTTAACCTCGATCACGTGGACGGCGTCCAACTGCGCAGTCATCTGATTGTCATCACGAATGGTGCAGAGGAGATAGAGCCAGTCGGGAGTTTTCGCTCCGAAGCCATTTATTACCTGGAGCAGAAAATCCCTGTCGGATGGGCAGCACTCATCCACCGCATCTATAATGATCAACAGGGGCTTGTCGGAGCTCAGCTTCTGAAGCGGACGTGAAATCAGTACGTCGAACAGCTTGACCAGCTCACCACCTTCAGTCAAGAGAGAACAGAGTTCTTCGGGGAGTGGTAGGTGTGCACTGTAACCTGGAAGCACTTCGCCGAGTCGCCAAGCAACGGACAGCAGCAGCGTACTGGCGAAGTTCTGGTCGAGGCGACATGGGTAGAACTGAAAGAAGTGCGACCCACCCAGCTGGTTGGCGTAGCGCCTGCTGAGCTCTGCCGTCAGACACGTCTTTCCTATTCCTGGTCGACCCGATATGGCCATCACCCGAGAGGGTGTATTCTCCCGATCCTTGTCATTCCCCGTAAACCACCGGTCGATTGCCTGCAGGAGCTTGGTGCGAGTGTTCGGACAGACGTTGTAAGCGTCGACCAGTGCCTCGTTCTCCCGCGACAGGTCCACGAGTAATTTCCTTGTCTCGGATCTTCTTGCCCCGAGGCTGCTGCTTCCATCAATTCCTGCTGAATCCACCTTTTCCGCCTCAGCGGATTTCAACTGCGATGGCGTCGTCGATGATGGAGAGGCCGGAGAAGGTGCAGCGGAGGACAGATTAAGGGAGACGGAGGCTGATGGAGGAGGAGAGGTCACCGGGGATGTTGACCCGGCGCCTTTGACTGGCAACTTTGAGATAATTGTACGTTGTTCCTGTTTTGATTTTGCTGCCTCATCGTCCTTCCCTGGTCTCTGTATACGTATGAAAACAATACAAGCGATTACTACTTACAGCTAACAGGTATAACTGGTATATATAGAAGATAAGATATGACACAAATTGTTCTTCTATCTGTCATCTGATAATCACCTGTCTGTCATTGTATGTCCGTCTGCCTGTTTGTCTGTCTGTCTGTGTATGTATCTATTTATATATATATATATAATATTATATATATATAAACAATACAAGCGATTTAGAGACCTAAACTCTGTTTCTGTCTGTCTGTCTAAATGTCTTCGCCTTTTACTTCTGTTGTTTGTTTTCTGTCTGTCTGCTTTGCCTTTATACCTTGTTAATCTGTATTGTCTGACTATCTGTCTGTAAGACTTTGTAGGCTAACTATATATTTATTTATTTATTTATTTATTTATTAACACATTTATATAGTGCCCCTTCAAGAACACTACTCAGAGGCACTCCCAAACCAGCCCCGGCGAAAGAGCACAGTCTTAAGAGAAGAATAAAAGGAACTAGAAGAGACTTTAGGATATATACTTTCAATGGACATATGATGTAACGTGTATAGTATATCCTATCATATCAAAACATCTGTAAACACCTCTAGTATCGGTAACCGTTCAGAGGCATTTCCATGGCGAACACGATAGAAGAAAATGGGTCTACAGAGGAGCAAGACGAGTAGGACATGACGTAAGTCACACAGGTTAGAATGTTCAGATCGAGCAGACGTGAAACTGGACGACTTACAGAAATGTCAATTCCATTGGTTGTGATTCGTTTGTCTTCCTTTGCTTCTTTGTTCGGCTCTAAAATAATTCAACAATAGATGTCATCAAATTCCTTCTCATGCTCAGTTTAAATAATTTTCTTAACTCGTACAATTATTCGTATTTCGTACACTTAATCCAAAATTTGTATAGCACCCACAAATCTTATTTATTGTGTCGGTATATTTTATGCGTCGTTTGACTAGAGATTTACCAGAAGCATGTACAATTGTTTGAATTAAATCAAAGTAGAATGTTTTAAGTAAGCTTTTTATAAACGTCCAACTAAAATAATTTCATAATAGAAAATAATTATGTATCATTTCTTGTCGAAATTGTCAATTTTCATATATTTCCGCTGATTCTTTGAGAGGCTGAGGGCCATTGTCTGAGGCCTGGCGGGGAGACCACTTTTGGCCGGCGGGCCATGAGTTGGGAACCACTGCAATAAACAAACAAGTAATTCATCACCATCTGATCAATCAGTTGACGCTTGACAGTAGGACGACAAGGAATCGAACCCAATGCGAATATGGTGCTCTGCTAACAGTGCTTATACTGCTCATCTTGCACAGTGTAGCCATGGATCCCGGGTTTAAAAGGGAGAAGCCCTTATAACAGGCGTCCGTGGGGCGCGGTAGTGTAGTGGTGAAGGTCGCCGCCTTGTAACCGAAGGGCTCTAGGTTCGAATCCCACCCGCCGCGTAAGGACCTTTAGCAAGTCCTTCACTCACAATTGCTGAAGCGCTTCGGCGTTTAAACTCCGACACACCTTCGGGCTGTAGTCGGGACCGCCTATGAGTAGTAGTGGTCTGTAAGAGGCGGTATAGAAAGACACAAATACAATACAATACAATGTTGTGGCCATGCATGCAATCTACATGTGAAAGTATCGTAATTTACACACACAACGCATGCAGTCACTGTCACTGCAGGGCCAATAAACCCTCAGGCCAAAAACATCACACGCTCTACAATCAAATAGGACATACATTCATAATATATGCACAAGCCGTGGACCACGCACAAGCTATATGTGCCTGCACACAAACGAGCTTGTATATAATTATCTTATATATATAAATATATATATATTCTTAATGCATATCTTGCATATAAAATATATACACGTATTACAGTATTATATATTATTATGACCTGCCCATGAGCCAATATACTTACATATCGGAATACACACACATATGCACATTGTAACACATACTATATATGAATATTGAATAATATATACAGGAATATGCCATGTATACTATACACGCGTATATGTATAGCGACCGGTCAGAGAGTGTCAGCCTGTTGGGTCGGCAGACGACAGCTGATACAGATGAGATGGATAAGTGGATGAGACAAATAGTTCCTTACTGATGCACCGCACATAATATGCAGAAGAGAGGTCTATATATATATATAATGGCGGCGACGGTGCACGAATGGCAGACGACATAAAATAGGAATTATGGCTGCTATATACGCGCAAGAAAGGAGTCCTGAACTTCAGGACATGTTTATGGTCACTGAACGTCTCATTATTTATACACATGCATACAGCATACAATACATTCGTGGTAGGCCTATGCATACGATTTTTGCCCGTGGTGGAGTCAAGAGCTCCTCTGAGTAGTTGCCTTGAAGGGGCGGGCGCTATATAAATAATTGTAATGAGGGAATATAATAACTATAGGTCCTAATATAAATATGAAGCATGAACTAGAACCTATATAAATGCAAGGCATTGACTTATATAATATAGGCGCTATATAAATAATTGTAATGGGTGAATATAATAACTATAGGTCCTAATATAATTATGAAGCATGAACCAGAACCTATATAATGCAAGGCATTGACTTATATATGGGCAAAGTGTGCCACTTGCAAGAGACACACAGGCGCCATATAAATGAAAATACACATAACATGCATACAGAACTGTCACAAAGAGTATTCAATTTTGTCAAAATCTTATTTCGATAGGAGGCTTGGTGAAGTGAGGTGCTTCGGCGTGTTGACACTAGTTCAATATCGGGGCTGTAGTCTGGAGTTCCTCTGAACGGTTCATACTACGAGAGGAAGGGTTTGTTTTAACGTGTAGTAATATGAGCTACACAAAAAGGATAGCTTGAGAAAGCATGCGATAAAGTGCTGTTTGTGCAGTGATATAATTTAAATAAGGAATTGAAATTCATTGTAATTCATAAATAAATCTACGATTTCGATTAGTGAACAGCCAGAGTGATTAAATGTGTTCTGCACTTCACTGATTCAGTGCAAGACCTTGATACAATCATGAACCCCAACTTGGTAAATTAATGTCGCCACATGTGCAGTGACGAGTTCTCTTTGAATCATATTCAGTGGTTAAAGTGGTCTGCAGAGCGAGAAGTGCTCCAAAGGATTGATTTTTGTATTGTATTGTATTGTACTGACGACAATTTCAAAAGCACCGTCAGTAGCAAACCACTTCGATGATTTGTATGTGTTACATGGTTCCTTTGCATTGGAGCAGCGGGAATGAAAGCAAGGAACTTCGAGAGAAGTGGGAACGCCGTTCGCACGCGTTAACACCCATTTTAAACCCTGAACATACTCTGACGAGAGGCGCTATATAAACCTCAAATACAGTAAACTATAGAAGGACGTAATGCGTATGCCTACCTGTGGTTGTTGGTTGGTTCTGCTGCTGCTGTAATAGTATTGTGGTGCGTACGGCTGGAACAGGTCTATCAGGTGGTGAGTGACTCTGTCCATCCGTTTCCCTGGGTGATGTCACAGTCGTTGGAGATGTCGCAGTTGGTTCGGGGGTGGTGGACACAGTTGCAGCAGATGTCGGCTGCACGCTGCTACTCGAGTTAAGTTGACTCGCAGCTGTTACTGTTGAATGGGTTGGAGGAGGAGGGTCTATCACCTGTTGGGTTGGCGTCGCCCCTTGCTCGCCTCCCTTCTGGCTCTTCAGTCCCTTCAGGGCGTCGAATATGGCCATCGTTGGTTCACCCTTGCCACCAGTCGGGGACGAAGGCTCCGGCCTCGTAGGTGAAACGGGCTTTCCAATGCCTTGCTGAGTCGTTGATGATCGGTAGGAAGTGTGGCTGTGCTGCGCCGTAACGAGTGACGTAGCTTGTGACGTAACATGTGACGTAACGTGTGACGTAATGTGTGACGTAACGTGTGACGTAACGACGGCGTCATTCGGGGTACCGAGCGGCTTTTCCTGGAGATGGGGTTCCGCCGAGATTCGCATCTTGACCGGTGTCAGACCCGACGGCTGCATGTCAAAGTCGTCGTGCCTCAGCTTTCTCGCGGGTGACAGGTCTTCCCTCTTCTGGAAAAGGCTTTCCCTGTTCGCTCCAGATCCGTCCGACTGTATGACGAGGGTCCTGTGCTCCTCCGTCCGCACCTCCTCCGATCGCTGAGTCCTCGTCTCGCTCATCTTCCAGTCGGATGGCAGGAGCCCCATGTTCGGCGTAACCCGACTGCCCTCGACCTTGACCCTGACGTCAGATTCTCTGAGACCGTCCGGGGGCGTCCTCTTCTCTCCTTCTTCAATTGAGATCTTGGAACGGTTCAGAGGAGTCACCTCTTCACCAGATTTCCGGTTCTTGTCGGCTGGGACTTGTTCGTGTTCTTTCGTCTGGTTCTTCGACGCCGCCGCAGAGGTGAGGGAGGTCTTCGGGGGTTCAACTTTGACCGGGACAACGACATCATTGTCGAGGGATGATCGCTTCCATTCTGTGGCTGGTTCCACGTCCAGATGTCTCTTCGGCTCTTCGGGCATCTTGGAATGATAAGTTCTCGGCTTTCGTTTCGGCGCCTCCACCGATTCAGATGGAGGTCTTTCCATCGTTGACCTTGACGTTTCTAGGCTGCCTTCAACATCGATGCTCGACTCGAGGAGCGGAAGCGGCGGCAGAGGCTTTCCATCCTTATGGGTTCGCTTTTTCGGTTTGGGCTGTTGTTCCTCTTCCACCTGCTCCACCGCCGGTCGATCCTTAGAGTCCCTCTTCCTTTCCGTCTGGTGACCTTTCAAGGGTGTGACCTCTGAGGACGGTGACCTTGAAGCAGCTCGAGGTTGATCTGGTTCATCGCTCGTTCTACGAGGTTTGGCGTCTTCCGATTTTGTCCGAGGCTTTTTCTAAGAGACAACACAAGTTCTTCTTAAGCTAAATTGTTGATAGGGGCATGACCTCATTTGAGGAGAACTTGGGAAGCAGTCACCATTATATAGACATAATATTTTATGCAGCAGAGTTTGTTTTGAAGTGCCTCACGAAAGCAATATATACAAAATAAAATAGTGATAACTTGAGAAGACTTATTAGCCTATAATTGCAGTGACGAAAATCAGTTTGCGGCCCTAATCATCACAATAAAATTGTTATAAATTGCGATTCAATTAAATTCATAGAAATTATCGAGTGTTGTAAAACTTACAGTGATATTAGCTTGCTTAAAACATACTCTATCACTCTGGCATGCAGATAAATTAAACTATTATAGTAGGCCTGGCCTACGTATACACGTGGCTCTGTAGAAAGGTCAATTAGCTCTTTTTAAACCGAGATATGAAAATGAGCATAGCAGTTAATAAACGTACATGTCGAACTGCAGAATGGAAAAAATGTAACCAATAAAACATTAGGCATGTATAAATGGTTTTTGAATACTCGTGCTTAATATCTTATGATAGCGGTTGATTACAATAACAAGTTCATATATTTTACTATCATAAATTCACCCATCAATCACTTTACATCAATCACTTAATCAGTCTATCACTTCATCGATCATCCGTCGATTTGTCCATCCACCCATCCATCATCCACCTAACAATCCATCCATCCATCCATCATCCACCTAACAATCCATCCATCCAGCTATCAATCTATCTAATCCAATTATTTGATCTATATTTCATCCGTCCGTTCATCCCCATCCATTTATGAATCCATCTCTTCATCAATCACTTAACAACCAATCCATTAATGCGTCAATCCATCCATCATCTACTATCCTACTTAAATCACCCTACAGGTAATTGTATCATTGTATACCGGGTTTTATCATTCTATGCAAATGTAATCTGACCGGCGGCTTTACTATAGACGCGTCTACACAATGCAAGTGCAACTGTACTGGACCTGCAGCAACAAGTCAAGAACAGACCTCTTCAGGCACATCAAAGCCTAATGACATTCATATGGACGCCGATCAACCATGCGTGCATTGTATAATAATCGTCCTGTAGTCGGGACCGCCTCTGAATAGTGGATTGTAAAAGGCGGTATAGAAATATGTTCTTAAGTTGGTGTGCATCTTATGACACATTAATGTAGGCCTGCAATGTACACAATAATTAGGCCTATATTTATAACATCAGATATGTACAGTGTACACTGTACACCCATATAAATGTGTTGTATATAATACATATGCAATAGGATTCTGTTTAGACTGTTGGCTATATAAAGAAATTCCAATATTGATATTACATGTGCAGTACTTGTATACATACAACATACAATGCAAATAATATAAGCTTAGGCTATGTAGTATGTATGATAGCAGACATACACAACACAATGATATAAATACTATGGGTCTATGTTAGACTTTAGGCCATACATGTATAACTATTTTAAATATATTATTCTATGCAGGAATTGTCATTCACCGATATAGTCCAATACATATGATCGCATTTCATTCGGTAGAAACACAATGCACACAGTATAGCCTATACGCATGAATTCATCCACGCGGGGCCGTAGGCTATACCATGGAACCCGAGTATAAGGGCGAAGACCAGGACATTCAGCTATTCAGAGTACCGTAGATCAACTGCTGTGTATGGTCGGTTAATTGGGCCAGGTTGGTTATGTTAAAATCAAATCAAATCAAATTTATTCGGCGACCAAGCAAAAACAAGTCACATACGGTTT
>JAQFXW010000806.1:0-16909 GCA_034693945.1 Dendrobaena attemsi
GGTAAATAAAACGGTCTTAAGGTAAGAAAGGAAAGTTTGAGAGGGAGTTCTAGGAAGCAAGCGAAGGGAAGAAGGTATTATGGGCTTTCCTGAATTATGTTTTTTTAATCAGTTTGAGTTTAGAGAAACTTCGCTCACCACTAGCCACAGAAACTGTATGTGTCAAGACTCTATACTCCCTCTCCCATCTGATTTACAGATGACTACATAAGCGTCTATGATTTCGTCATTTTAAATGACGCAGGCCTAAATGTAGATTTATATAGTCCTAACAACCCTCAGAATGAACTCTACAGAGGCGCTTTCGACTCGGTGAAGCGTTGTATTCTCACTCGTTTGAAGATTATGATAACTAGGACTACAAATTCTAATGTAGCACTGTTAATGTGCCTTCATCTAGTAGCAAAATGTTGCAAATATAGTAGCATTTTAATCGGCCACTTTCGAATTAATTAAATGACCTATCTGCCTCTACCAATTTCAACTTAAAACTTGGCCTATATGTACTGTACGTAAACTTATAGTTAATGTTCAGTTGGTTGATCTGCTGCCCAGGCTCTAGTTTGACTCTGGTTATGCCACAGATCTAATCCACTACAGACCAACAATTCAGTTCCAAAGTCAGAGCAAAATAATTTTTATGCTTCAGCCCAGCAATTTAGCAATGACTCGGTCACTAGATCTTTGTATCGAGGTTCACAGCATTATCACTTTAATTGCATACAATACTATAAACAGAGAAACAATAATTATTGAGAAGTTTTAGACAGAATCCTGAGGAATCATGAACAGATCGGCTACGATATGAATAATTGCCAAGCCTTGTTTGATGTAATGTGAAAAGTTTTATAAAATATCTCCATCCCGATACCAACTCGGTCCTGAGCAGCTACTCGACTACCCATTGTTACATCATTGCGAATGATGTAATCCTCCGATAACAGGGCCTCATGTGAGTCACTACATGTGGTTTAATTCAAAATTAACTAAGCAGTCATTTTAGCATCAGTCACAATATCTTTCAGTCATCATTACAGTGAAAAGGTACAGGAACTAAAGACATGTTATTCTATATGCTTGACTGATTGATAACAGTCAACTGAAACCTGGGGCCTCCCACCCAAAGGCTTAAAACACCACAGACTGCACATTATAAAGCCACGAGCCCATAACTTATCCAGAATATTTATTTTTAAAATATTCATAAAGCTTCCTAGGCCAAGTTTAAGTATTTACATGATTCACTTGGTCCCCCTTACTGACAGACTTAGAACACTTCTTAAGTTCTTATACAGAACTCTTTTGGCTATCTTAAAAGTGATATAGGACAATACATGCAGAACACATTAAAATTACATGCCTAATGTTTGCATGCAGAAATGTAAAAAACATCAAATGTGAGAATGAAAATTTGTTTATACTTTCCTAAATCTCACACACGCAGAAATCCATAAAGCAAAGATATACGGTACACAGCCTAACACAGGGGTCTATAGACTATAAATTTTCCCAGAAGCATAATCCTGAGACAAAAGAAAAAATGGCTGAAACAACTCCTATTGGATACCATTTTGGCTTCCACAACTGGAACTTGCTTATTAACACTAAAAGGATGGAGGGCTATTTACCAGTTCTTGATAGTGTCATATCCACAGCATTAATCTGCTAGGGCCATCCATTTAGTTTGTATGTATTAATTCTGTGAAACTGGCCCCCACCCCTGTACACAAGTATACTTTATTTACACATTCCACTTGTGTATGTACAAGCAAATTGTGCACCTCTATAATCTAATCCACACTGTTACAGAAACAATTGGTCACAGCTAGCATGGCATACCAGTTACACCTCTCTCCCAGTCTTACTTTCACTTATTACATTACCTTTCAGATAGCAAAGACAACAGTGGCTCATTTGAAGGCCAATATGGACAAATGATTATTGAGGTTTCACACCCATTGTTTCGTCTGGAATACCCCTCTATGCTTACATACTAAATGGATGGCCAAACAATCAATTATCTTTCAACATACTGCATTTATAAGTGTAACACCAACAAACATGTGGAAACTGAGGAATTTGCACCACATGCTTGAAAATACATATGTGATCCTTTAATACACCACTGTATCAAATCAGGGAAAGGCATGCATTTGACAGTCATGAAGGAGCAATCTCTGCAATACAAGAAGAGCCTGGTTGCAAAGTACATTGCTTCACACACCTGTCTGTGGCTAACAGTCATAGCAGAGCTCAGCAGATAAAACCAGACTTACTATTTCCATAAAAAATGGCAAACTTGAGCAAGTACGATAGCTTTCCTAAGACTTGACATCGACATAAACATACCAGTGGCAATAGCAACAATTTTGAGACCATGCAATGTAATGCGGAAATATTTTTTAATGTGACTACTGGTACCTTTGCAAAACAATTCCATAACAAAACTGCACTGTTTGAAATTTGTGATTATGAGCGCTACTGTCCATGTAATTCTTGGGTAACAGCGTTGTTGATGTATTCCAATTAGCATAACACCAGAACACTACAGCACAAAACATACATGTAACTTTAACAGCCACCTGTTTCCTAAACTCTTGCCTCAGAATGCAACTCTGATTGCAAATCATACTGAACTTACACAATGACACATTCCCTGCTGGTTAACCATTGTAAATGTATAAATGAAGTACGAGTTAACTTGTACATGGAACTGAATGTGTTAACCCTTAATGCCAAGAGTGCACTAAAAGGCATGGGTTTTCCTACCCCTCTCGGCATTAAAGGGTTAATTGTGCTCACCGGCTGAGGGAATTTATGAAATATCACTAGCAAGGTAATTTTTATTTATATAACAAAACTCGCCAGCTCCCCAGTTTACAGACGCCACAGAACAGGATAGTTCCAGTTTGTGATGAGGGCAGTGAGAACTTGGGACGTATTTTCTTAAGATTCAATGCTACTCATTTTGGAGAGAGGTTATAAACATCTCAGCTCCTTTTTTGGCATAATGAACATTTGAAACTGAAAACAAACTGGCCCATGGTCTCAGTATCAATTATTACTGGAAACACAGATAATCGTATGTGCACAGCTGTCTAGCAGACAATTAGGAACAAACAGCAAAGCAGCTGTGCTTAAGTGACAAGACTTTAGACAGTGGAGAGCTATGCTGAGGACTGTTTAAGTGTGTGTCATGGATCAGAGCCTGTGAAGATATAGCACAGCTGGACCGGCCTGTCTGCAAAGAATTCGCTTCTACTATCAAAAGAACAAACCATACTAAATTCACTGCTAAATCTGTGCAAATGCAGAAGACAGCCAATGTCACAACCCATCATTGATTGAAACAAATTAACATTACTCCATCTAGAATGGCACGAAAAAAACATGTATTATCAATTGGAATTAAATGACAAATGGCTAATGCTCAACGTAATGACTGTTCAATCAAATGTTTTATGATTACACAGCATCGAATATCAAGTCTTTCTCGATGCCAAAAATAATTCAAGGCATAAATCACCAGCAAACACTCAACATTGCGACTATAAACTGACAAAACTTCTACGTTCCTCTTATGTTTAAACAAGGCAACTGCTAAAACTGACTGTCATGTACTAGGTTCATGAAATTAGAAACAGCACCAATTAGGATGAAGGAATTTGGCAAGGCTGTATTGCAGTGGCGGCAGCATCTTCAACTGATTTCTCTACAAAAATTGATGGCGGAATGGAGTTGACCGAGCCTTTTGATACGTCAGTCAACTTCTTGCAGAGCTGGAAGAATTTAACGGCAGTTCGGTGCATCACAGAAGGTCGTAAAAGTCCAAAGTCACTTAGATTGACGAGATGAAGAAGAAAGTTACGCCTGAGATTCTGATGGATAACCTCAGCGCCATACTCCTCAACAAAGGTGGAACAGGCCTTGGCAATCTGGCAGTCACTGATGTAGCTAAAATACCAAATTCAAGGATTTATGCAACTGGGTATTTTTTTAGCAACTAGAGGAATATCACAACAGCACTCGAAAAGGCAATATAGATAAAAATTAACATCGTCCATACAATATGTGTACGCGAGGACACATGAATCCTTTGTAATAAAATGATTTGTCTGAGGATAAAACGAAAAAGGAATAAGTTAAAACTACAACGTAATGAAGAGTAGCCAATAACTGGTATATGATGGCTGAACTGAGAACACAATATGCTGGTCAAATGATTAATTAGTTGAACTGTATAAATATTTCAGATTCGAATCTCACCCGCTGAGTAAGGACGTTGAGCAAGTCCTTCACTCACAATTGCTCGTGGCACTTCAGCATGTAAACTCCGACACACCTCCGGGTTGTAGTCGAGACAGCCTCTTAGTAGTAGGAGATTTGAAGGGGCGGTATAGAAATTTGAATAAATAAATAAATTTAAACCAAAACCTACTTATGTTGCATCACATGTAGATTCCACATCTTCATGACTTCTTTTTCTCCTTCATTGACATCAGTAAATTCATCGATCATCTGAGATAAATTACAAAGGTTGTTTAAAGTATATATACAAGAAAGCTGCATAAATTTGTAAGAAAGCAGGTTCAAGTCAGAATGCTCATGCCACTTGTGAAAGTTAGCTAGTACTGCTGTCATTTTACAATGCAATGACATCTGATAAGGGGCTCATGTACACAGTCAATGATAACAGTAAAATACACTTGTAATAGCTAATAGTTTTGAATAGTATGGTACTTTCTTGAACTTCGTTTAAGCAGAAATTCCCAGACAGTTCAAATATATGCCTGAGAGCAGATTAGAGACCAGGCTACAAACTGTGAAAATTTCCTTGGTAAGAGCAGATCTTACAAGGCTTACATCTGTAAGAAATGAGATTTGGTAAGCCTAGAGACTGGATGTGAGATTGATGTCCATCAAATTGGAATTACTTCTTCTAGTCATACTTACAAACGTCTACACAATCAGAAGTAATTCTTAGTTTAAATATTAAAAAGTTAAGATTACATTCTGTGTCTTTTGCCTGAGCCAGTTTGGATAGTTTTCCTCCTCACTGTCAATGTCAATCTCTGACGGACGGACTGGTCGACACGTTAAAGTGTGGTAGTAGAGCCTGCAAAAAAATATTATTTATAAAACAAGTACATCATTTCGAATTTCAAGTTTTATCTTCTCTGTATAGCTTCTTGATGATTACAATAAAGATTACTTGACTTAACTTAATAAACATTTTTCAAAAACTTTAATCCTTCTTGTCTATAGTTAGCATAAAGTGATAGCAAAACTTGGTCACACCGATATCAACAATCCGTAGCGTAATGCCCCTTGCATGTCAATATTACAAATTAATCATTTTTCACTTGCCTATTATGTCCATGGACAGTATGTCGTGTCTTCTGACAATCTCCATCTCCTTCCAAGAAATCTGTTATTCCCAAGACAGGCTTAGATCTCCTATGCATAAAACAATTCCTCAAAATAACAGCAGCATTCAAACTAAAAGTAGAAACCATTACAAAACATGATCCAATTTCTCTAAGGTAAAACCTGTTTGGTGGGCGAGGACATTTCTAGGATATGAAACTGTGTTATATTGTGTCGGAGTCCATCACCACATATCTCACAAGCTCCAATCTTGCAATTGAAGCAGATTTCCTCGTACTTGGACTGCATCCATCTTATCCATACCAAATTGCAGCAAACAAAATACTAAATAGTTGAAATAGCTTACAGTCTGTCACCACTACTAATACTATCTATGAATGTGTAGAACTGGACCGCTAACAACTTCCTGACATCACTTCACATTAGAGCTGTACCGATATCACTTTTTGCCGATTATGCTGATACCAATTATAGCTGATTGTTAGAGTAGTCGATTATGCCGATACTGATTATTTCAAAATTGAAATGTGTTCACTTAATCTACACACGTTGAATGTTGAGAGTGACTATAATTCTATATCCCATTGGCTAATTAGGTAACAGGAAAAATATATTTTTATAATAATTCATATCGGCACCGATAACAGCTGCCGATACTGATTATGCCAATTACATTAATAATCGGCCCCAGTCATGCATAGCCATACCGATATAGTAGCGGTACAGCTCTACTTCTTGTGTTTTAAAAATTGGCTCAAGAGACTTATCAGAGGCACTCTTCAAATAACAACTAAAACAGCCATGAATAATTTGGAGAAAAGCAGTAAGCAATAGTCATACCTAGACACCAACAAGTGCGTGACAGACATTCTGCGGACAGGACCGTTGCGACTAAATGCATAGCCAATGTGCGAATGTAGGTCTTGAGGATTTCCTACATACGACCCATCATAGCTATCATTTATTGACACATCTATTCTTCCTCCTTTTGGATGATCCTTCAAACAAATTATGCAACACACAAACTTAATTTAACATTGTAACAATACACTTCATTTATGAATTTACTCCGAACGGCTTAAATTAAAAATCAGTTAAAAACAGTTTAATCATTGAATTACTATTTCACCAAATTACTATTTATTCATGCATATTTTAAAAGACCATCCAACATTTTTATTTCTTCATACATGCACTGTTTGCATTAAACTATAAAAATACGTAACTGAAAGTATGCTGCTAGCAACCTGCTGCTGCACATAACTCATACATATATGCATAAGTAAATTGTTATCTCTACACAGCTTTCTAGTAGTGCATGACCGGCTAGACAAACACGCGCAACAAAGCAAACAAAGAATGAATGAAACAACGAACATGTAAAACAAAATCAACTCTCACTAACCACATACATGAAGTTGAATCGCGAGTGGCAATACCGCAAGTGGCTGAGCAAGGCGGCAAGCGACAGACAGCTGAGATAGCACCATGGACATCGAGAATCATCCATTGCTTCCGTCTGCTGTCGCATATTGTTGTTATATAGGAACTGGTAGAAGATGCGTTTCTTTTTAGATGGACTAGATATCTCTTTAGAACGCTTGTCAGCTGTATTGAAAAAACGCAAACATTACAATTTATGTCATTATATAAAACTAATGAAATAGTATTATGGAACTGGATTCTTTCACGAAATGTACACGGTTTCACTCTAAATAAGGGCGGGCATATCCTCTGCCATACAGCTTTCTTCCTCTCTTGTTATAAAGCCAGCTAGTCAGTCTCTACACCTCATAAAATTAACAAATTACCAATATATAACTTTGTGAAAGTTGAGACATCTTGAATTCGCAATGCTGTTGACCACACAAAATAAAGTGACAATTTTTACTAATCAAATCATTGCAAGATCACAGAACTTCCTTTCAGTTACTTTCACTATCTTATAGCAGATGTCTGAGCCAGGGCAGCTTTATATAGTTCATCTTATTATTTCGATCATCTAGCATTTATCCCTTCACAACAGTATCATTGGGAATCACTGATTATCTGGCAACGTTCTCAATTGCTATACGATACTGGATCCTAAATAAAGACTACGTGACATTTCTAATGCAGCACAATTCAGCCATATTCACATACACATTCTTATAGCATTGCTGTGGATATCGAGGCAGTTCTGCGTAATATCTTCACAGATGGCGACCTGCTGTGCTTGACGGTCAGGTTCACTGAATGGAGTCGTTTTTTTCCATGTAAGACTGAATTTAAGTATTGGGCCTTTGGTGAAAACTTCAAGAGGAACACATTCCTAAAACAAAAACAAAACACTGAAAGTCAACACAGCTGTGATGAAACATTCTGTGCAAATTCAGCCCATAATATACAATTTTGCCACTGTACTTAGAACTGAAGCACCAAAGTTTTGGTACTGTTACTAACATTTGATATCATTTTATAGTTAAAAAATAAACATATTCAATCGTGTCTTAATTAAACTGTCTATCCATCATTTCATTCACGTTTTATGTTTAATAAAGTATTGAATAGACAATTGATCTAAGTAAACGGGACGTAGTAAGAAATGTTCCCAGAGAATTGTCATTTTGGTCAGGATTTTGTTCACACAGAAAAAGTGGCACTACCTAATATCATTAAGTCGAATGACCTGATTATAAGGCTAGAGTAAACGCTAAACTTCACGTTGAAACTCTGTTACCCAGACATATGCGTATGTCTGTGATACCGTACGAATTCATTTCCAAGCAAGACAGTTAACCTGCTCACATGGCTGTGTTAGCTCAAGACTATTGTCACCAACTGCGGCAAATTGATTGGCAAAGATAAATGGCCACCAAATGCATAATTATCATCTTAAGACAAAGAAAATTGTTCAGCTAGTGAAAGTCCTGCAGTTGATACGGTACCAGTGGCCACAGTACTCAATCACGAACACCAGGCTGAGCTTCAAAACAAAAATTCAAGCCCATGTGAAAGATGAGGCAGAAACGACCGTAATAATTATCAACACTCAAATCGAGGTCATTTTTAGTCATTTTTAAATGTT
The DNA here is from genome assembly GCA_034693945.1 of Dendrobaena attemsi. NCBI lineage: Eukaryota > Metazoa > Annelida > Clitellata > Crassiclitellata > Lumbricidae > Dendrobaena > Dendrobaena attemsi. Next base: position 8,456 of record JAQFXW010000806.1, read on the forward strand.
AAGTTAATATAAGAAAACAAAAGGACTAACTTTTTCATCATTTACTGATTCCCACTGTGATTGCTTGTTCGAAGTCGATTTAGTCACCTGTTCCTCAAGAACAAGTTCATATTCGCCTTCTGACAACAGACATCTGTGGCGTTTGTCATAGATCACCAACTCTGCCAAGTATATTTTCACCAAAGTGATGTCAGAATCACGTTGTGAATCTTCCGAACTCCTCGTAGTGTTGCCCGACTCACGTGAGCTTCGGAGTTTCTTTCTGGGTGGTCCCTGATTTTCTACCAAATTTAAATTACATTAACAAGTTTCAGCCACCTTGCATTATTACAATTGTACACGAGTCCAATAGTTAATAATAATACGACAATATTTATATCACCGTAGCTCAGCCGAGGTCGAAGAAAAGGGTGCTGTACACGAGTTTGAAATCAACGACAGCCATAAGATTATACAAAAAGAAAAGTCTTGAGCTGCGACTTCAATGTTCCATGCAGTGGGTCCGGCGATAGAGAAGGAACACTCTCTGAACGAGTGCAACAGTCGCTTTATTAGGATGCCATGGTCGACTGTGTCGAACGCGGCCGACATATCAAGGAGTGACAGAAGCGCCAGTTGGCCTGAATCTATGGCATTGACGACATCGGAAAATACTTTCAGAAGTGCAGTCTCGGTGGAATGGCCACGCCTGTAGGCAGACTGGAACCGAGGAAGGAGGTGAGATTCTGACAGGCACTTGGTCAACTGATGATTGGCAATACGTTAAAGTACTTTTGACACGAATGTTAAATTTGAGACCGGTCTGAAGTTTGCAGGAGATTCCTCAATTCCAGCTTTCTTCAGGAGTGGTTGACAGTAGCATGCTTCAATTTGGATGGGAAACGCCAGAGGGCAAAGGAATTATTGAAAATTAGAGCAATGAAAGGTGCCAGCAGTGGAGCAGCCTCTTTCATCAGCCATGTGAGAAGTATATCCAGTGAGCACTGCTTTACTGGCGATGAAGCAATGACCTTAATGACATCTTCTGTGGTGATGGGAAGGAACCCGCACAGACTTGATTGTACAGTCTGTAAACTGCGTCTCACTTGCATCAGATGTTGATGCCCAGCGATCTTCTTTTCCATAAAATCATGGTAAGTGGCCGCAGAGAAAGAACCAGCCTTCGCAGTGTTCTTGTTCTCGCCGAGCAGCTGGTTCACTGATTGCCACACATGACGTTGATTTTTACCAGCAAAAGTAATTTTCGACTTCCAGTAATCAGAGGTCCTCCGGTGGGACAACTTCCTAGCTGCACATACGGCATCATACAGGAGCCAGTACACTGATTATACTGTCAACTCAAGGAACAAATTACACCACATTCAATAAATCTATTTTAAATAAACATCAGTCAAATATAATTTGATAATAATATTATTTTACGTCAAGAACTCCAGATGCAGCCACAACATCAGAACGCAACAACAAAAGAGCAATGTAGATAAATCAGTGTCATCAATTTGATTTTAATTGACTCTCGTAGTGGACTATCATGACAGAGTTTGCTCAATAACCAGCTAACCATTTTTAATATATTAATGTAAGATTAATAAAAACAAAAGCATTTGGTAACTATAGTTCCACCCTAGAAGGCACACTCTCATACACCAATTTACATTCCTAATTACATTAATAACACCTAACATATAATATAGGTTACAACAGAGCTGATTAGCTTACTTTAGAAATTGTGCAATATAAATTTATGGTTATAACTACAATAACGAAAGTTCTGCTGCATCAAACAACAAGTGATTGACTTACAGTGTGTAGCAAGAAGACACAATGTAGGCTCACCTAAGTCACTGTTAGTGTCTGCCTTGTGAGCTGAACGCGCAGATGCAACTGCAGACGACATCTTCACTGAAACTTGAATCCTGAGAACATAAGATTTGATGGAATTGTTTCCGTTTAGGCTGAAGCTATCGCTGTACAGGGAAATGGCAGGCAAAATTGATCTATCCACAGTGCAGATGGGATTGCATGGAATAGAAACTTTGCTTGTTGTGATTTCCTTAACTGGAGACGAAACATCCTGAGAAAACATAACGGAATAGTATTTACTACATGGTAAATTCACAGTGCAAATGCTACTTTATAAATGTATGGCATGAAATTCTTAAGTTTCCTATTTAAAACAATATTTATACCTTGATACTTGATTGCTTTGTTCATGCCAAAGCATTCTTATCTTTGAAAATATGTTACTGATCAGTCTTATGGAGGCGTAAACAAAATGTTGTCTTTGCCCTGATCCATATGCCTCATGTTGTCTTTTCTGTATCGCCCTCTAAAATGTTTATGTGCTCAGGTGGTCGGTCCTCCCTTGCGGAACCACGGTTCCTTATGGACCTCCCTATTGACACTACAGAACTTACTAAAATGACTACTGCATATCTGGTTATAATGTGTCAATAAATTGATTTGATTGGATCCTATTGTAGAAAAGTCTGGTATCATAGCACTGGTATTTTGTACATTTAAAAGGTGTTGACTATCTCAGACTCTTCCCTTTAGACGAATAGACATTTATTGCAAACTTCAAAATGTATTAGACTAGAATCGCTAGATTAACACGTTGACTGTGAGGAACGAGATATCTCGTCAGAAATTAGGTTTACCTGGACACGAGGGACGAAATATCTCATTTTTCAGATCTGCTATTGACAGTGGCTACAGGCCCAAGTTGCAAACAATGGGTCCTCGCCCCTCAATTGTCGTTGACTGCAGCGATGCCTGTCTGATTAGAATTTGAATCGATTCAGCCCAGGCTATCGACCCTCACCGCGTAGTCTTTGATCCATTAGATAAACGGCGATTCGAGTGAAGCTCTATTCAGATCTTAAATTACGACACGACTTCAGCGCCTTGGCTAACAATAGACCCATCAATGTCACTGTACCCCCACCAAATGTTCCTTAAGATTGTCTCGCGTCTGACCCATATCTGACCCCAGCGGTCAGTGTGTTAAGCATTTTCCAAATTATCGAAGACATGGCACATTCATTTGCTGCTTGTCATACCAGTAATAAATTACTTATCAGAGTTCACATGACATTCAAGAATACATTCATCCTTGCTGTGATTACTAATTAGTCAAGTATATTTCATTTCCATAATAACAGCCCACTGAATTTGATATCCTTCTAGTTGGCCTTTAATTTCAAGAGAAATTCAATCACCTTTACAACTAAGGAGCAAGTGCTGATATGAAAAAGGCTGAGGTAGAGCATAAAACAGTAAATCTAAAAAAACAAGTGGCAAACCTTTCTTTTTTTGTAACATATCTTCAGAAGCGTGACCTCAACATCAGCAGTTTTGATTTCCACATTTTCTGCAAAAGATTTGGTGAAATATACCTAGAAATTTCTACAGTGCTTTGAAGAATGTAAAAGAATTGTTTCACACTAGCCTAGTTGATGTTTTGAAATTGCTATATGTATCTCTTGGTAGCATCATATCACTTTGGACCAAGTACTTGTTTATATTTTGACTACAAAGGCAAGTGGTTGTGCCATTAGTGGGTGAGGTGCCTTCAACTACCTAAAAGGCTAAATTGCCAGTTTTCTTCAATGCTCACTGGCATACAGCAATGTGGACATATAGCGTTCAAGTAAATCTTATGCAAACCGGCGACAATTGTGAATAGAAACTGTCTGTCTCTGTTGAATCTCTGGCTCCATTCATAAGCTTACAGATGACCCCAGAATAGGATGACTTGGCATCAGAGACAAGGCTATGCAAGAAGAAATCTATGAAAATGTAACTCCTAGTATATTGCAGTCATTTGCACATGTACTTCTACAGTATATGACCATGTACGGCAGTATAGTGATAAAAACATATAAAAATCAACCATTTCATTCTCATAATTAACAAGAACCTTACACAATTAAAACCAGAGTGAATAATTGACATAAAACTCTTTGATCTCTACTCTTCAGCAATTGCCACTCTCCTTGACAAGATGCTTCCGTTCCCAAGTACTAAGACTTGTGTCCGACCACTCGCCGTCTGGTCACCAATTGTGTCGTCAAACTTGTTGCCTCAAAAGACTTTTTTGATGCCCTAAGAAATGATCCGGTTGACCATCTCATTTGCGTCACACAACTACGCTCGCTCAATCGCATCTATCATCAAACAGAGGCAGAGTACAGGGAAAACATGGTAACAAGATATTCAGGCAACCCGAAGATATTGTGGTCAGCCATTTCCGGTCTTCACGGTTGTTCCTCTCACACGCCAACAAATCCTTCCTTCACAGCTGCCAACTTCTTATCCATGCCCGCGAAGTTACGTCTAAGTTGGATGGCCTTTGGAACTCCGCAACTGCCTCGCCACCTCCCTCCCTCACGACCACCAAGTCTGTCTTCAATGAATTTCAACCAATCCTAGAATCAAATCTGCGTCCGTCGTATTCTCTCCTCTTCAAACTTGAAATTTGTTTAACTTGACCCTCTGCCGACGTTTGTTATAGTGAATGTTTTGGATGACATCGTACCGTTTCTGTTGTACATGTTTAATAGGTCACTTTCTGAGGGTCTTCTTCTCAGAAATAAACAATTGTCTTTCCTACTCTCAAGAAGCCTAATTTAAATATATATTCGGTTCACTTTTTTTACATACTCTTAACTGCTAATATTCCTCTTCTTTTTGCCAAACACTTGGCTTCCGGTCACCCGTATGCAGATGATGTTCAGGTCTTTGTCCATGGTTCTCCTGTCCATCAACCCTCTCTGCGCCAATTAGTTGAGTTTCTTTCCCATAGTCTGAACTGTTGTGGATATTTTCAAGTCGTCTCTCATTCAATTCCTCTAAGACGCAGCTGATCTGGTTTGGCCCCATTAACAACTCCTTAGGCTTGATTATGTTGTACTTAAAACTTGTTGTTAAACTTAAAACAATTTAAGAAATCTTTGTTCACTCACTTAATAAATAATCAATAATTGTCTGCGCAGAGAAGCCCTAGTTAAGATTGAGTTTATGTTGTGATGTGTTTTCTTTCAGATAGCCTAGAAGTAATCTTAACGATTCACTATTATAGTCGCTAATGAAATGTGAACCGTCGTCATATGTTCAAATGTTTCCTCTTGATAGGTAGTCCTAGTCAGTGGGTCTAAAGACCTTCTTGGGCTTTCAATTTGTTGCTCGAACTTTTTTGTCATGCATATATGATGATGTTTATTGAAACTGACAACAAAAAACTATTTGAATTGAAATTTAATACTTGCTCAGTGCTTCCCTTTGCTTACTTTCTCAACTAGTATTCGAAACATGACAGTTACTGCTCAGGTCGTACCGAAAGAGGCACTTTATTAATCTGTAGATACAATACAATATATATTATTATTAGGGACTGACCAGAAACCGCCTCGGCAAGTCGCATCGGCCGATTATCAGCTACTCGGTATTACTCGGCAGATGTCATGAACACAAATAGTAGCATAAATCGCAAATGTTCAATTATTGAATAAACTTGATTACCATATTTTAGCGTATAATTCGTACTTGTATAATGTATATATATATATATAATATATATATATAATATATATATAAGAAACATCCGTATATAGCCCACTACTTTTAGAAATTGGAGTAAAAACCCCGCTACACAACACGCTACCGTTTATAATATGCGGGCATAGGCTTGTAATTACTATTATGCATGCGCTCACCTATGACGTATGATTTTAACTAGGCCTAAATCCGCGCTACTTTAGCAAATATAACTTCTTACTAGATGATTGTAATTGTTTCCATTTTACGCAAATTAGAATCGTATATGTAATGAAAATTAATTTCATTAATAAGATGATTATTCTTGCACAAATGGAACACTGCAAAACAACTTACGATTCACGACGATTGCATGTAAACCATAGACGAAAATTACCTGTTTACTTCCTGCTTCTTTCCTGACTACTTCACAAGGTAAGGTCACCTAATTCATAAATTTATAGCGCTTGAATTGTGAATCATGTGGAAGAAGCAGCCAGAGGACATTGGAGAGGATGACTAACGATTATTTCTAAATAATGATGCGCTATATAAACTATAAAATGGCTACCGGAACTTCCAGAAGTCTATGTTGAGCTATAATGCACATGTTGTGCTAATTCGTTTATTGATAAAATGATAGGAGATAACAATTAATGTTCCGTTTATACGGTTATATTTTGCTTTATATCAAAGATACAAATAATTTTTTACGTTAATTAGTGCATTTGGCGATATTTGATGCGCCGATGCTCGAATGCAGTTTTAAACAAACCGCTCATTATCCGCGATGTCTATTGCTCCATAGTGTGTCTAATGAACTCCTTAGTTTCCGCCCATGACCTGAAAATATGCTAGTATAAAGATTGGTTGTGTAAAATTTAATTTATGTTGCACGCATACGAGTATACTCCACAGCTACGGTGTGAAGATACTAAAAATCTGTAGGCCTATCCGCGGGTTAAAATTGCGTGAAAATACGATAAAATTACGATTGTGGAACTAATGCTACTCGGCCTTGGTACTCAGCCTCGGCATATAGCTAATAATAAACCTCGGCCTCGGTGAAAAATGTCTACTCGGTCATTCCCTAATTATTATATATAATATTAACCATTGATGAACAGTGAATACTACTGACAAAATAGATAACACACCCAATGGTTGCAAATTCAGTGTCTTACCTTTATCAAAAAACCCTGAGAATGTAAGCTGGAGATATTCAGACATGTAACTGAAATGAAGAAAACGAAACAATATGCTCAGCAGATACAAATTTGTCAACTACTAGTCAGACTCTCAGTCCAGTCCCTAATCTGGTTTCTTACACAGCTTTTCTACCAATAACATTATGTATCACAATGCACCACTTCAACCAAAAATAGAAATTCTCAGTAATTCATATATTTTATAACATTATAAAGTCGCTGGCCTTCAGTATTCAACATTTAAATATTCTGCTACTAGATGTAAAACTAGATTTTAGATTTTATACTAATTAAAAACTCTAGCCATGTAATAAACACTAAGGCCAAAAAAAACAATACTGTGTTTCCGGTAACTCGACCGAGTCCCCGTTTTGGGGAGTAACTCAAATAATTTAGTAAAAAAATCTTTAAATATTTTTTTACTAAATGTGAAGCACAACAGTGGACTTATATCACAATCCAAACTCAAATGGTGAAATGGAATCGTATAAAATTAAAGTCTTTTACCCCGAAAGTTTTACTACCCACCCACCATGTTCTTTAAATATCTGTTGGCATCTTTTGGACTTAGAGTTGTCATTTCAAATTAATCCTTTAACACCATGACCGCCACCTACGAGTTAACTCATAGTTGAAAAATCTCCTGTATACGCCACCTTTGACTTAACCCGAGTACAGGGATTACCTCGTAGGGGGAATGGAAGCAGACTGCATCCAAATTGGATCAGGAGGGAATGGTTACTCCCCCCACCTCCCCTAATGAAAAGGACCAGGGAGATAAATGTGTAATGACAAAAAAGGTCATCCATTTCATTAGAGTTTGCTTGATGCCAAAAAACAGACGTATGACTAAAAAAAGGTCATCAGTTTTTTCAGCCCCGGGGATTGATTCCACGTCGCAAGGGAGATCGTAGGCCCTGTTGTAGTAAGATACTGTGAGCTCTAAATGAATAGGACACGTCTGGTAATTCTACTGGCATCTGGGTTGATACCAGATGTTTCCTGTGTCAAGACAGATAAGAAATACTATTGTTTCTTTACGAGGAGTCACAATAAGTTTTAGTTGCCAAAGGTAAACTAACTGAAATGGTGAACTGAGAATCAGGCTCAGACTGAGCCGCCGGGCTACTGGGAACTTCCCGGTAGGCCGGTGCCCTAACATTAAGTTTGGGCCGGTCGGACGCCTGCCCAAAGTAGAACAGATTTGGTTAAATAATTATTACCAATTAAAATTTTTGAATTTTATTACAAATTCAAATAAGTCATACCTAGCAGTCAGCCTTCTTTCATGTTCAGCCTGAACTCTGGTCAGAATGCTGTTGACACTAAAATTTCGCCTGCAAAGAAACAAGTTCATGTACACCCAAGCAACAATTTACACTCTGCATCTCAACTCAACTCTTCCCAACAATCAAGAACTTTCCCTTACATGTCAAATTTTTTGAATATCTAAACACAGAAATTTAAATTCGGGATTCAAGCGAGTCTGAAATTGTAAATGTTTCCCTCAATCAATTCATACAGTCGTTATATAAACGTGTACATTAAATAACATTGGAATCCCATCATCATATTTTATGGACTATAAGCCACAGGTTTTTACATTAGTGTGCCCCAAGAGGATCTATAGCAAAAACTGCCACAAGTTAATACATTCAAAGCATAAAAACATTAGGGATGAGCCAAGTGGACATTTTCAACCGAATAC
>JAQFXW010000807.1:0-16906 GCA_034693945.1 Dendrobaena attemsi
CTCACAATTGCTCGTTGTGCTTCGGCGTGTAAACTCCGACACACCTCCGGGCTGTAGTCGGGACCGCTTCTGAGTAGATGGAGACTCGAAGGGGCGGTATAGAAATGTGTGAATAAATAAAATAAATGAACAAATAAATAATAATCACTGGAATTCTGTTTGTTCTTGTGTCTTCTCTTAAATTGAGCGTTTGTGAGTTGTTGGAAGATGCAACATGTAAATGCCGAGAGATAATTACGTAAGAGATGTCGTTGTTCTTGTTGTCGCTGTTGTAGATTTGCTCGGCTGAAGAATCTGGTTGTTGTCCAGGTTGCACGCAGCCTCTACGTCCGTTTTGTGGCCGTAACAGGTGACGCGATGGGAATGAACATGCTCTCTAAGGTCAGCCAAACAACACGTCTCTTTCTCTCTGTCTCTGTCTCTCTCTCTATATCTTTTACATATACTGTATATGTCTGTCCTTGTGTGTTTCTCTGTCTTTGTTGGTTGGTCTGTCTCTATGTCTGTCTGTTATCTTCCATGTATGTTTCTGTTCTTTATCATATTCTGGTCTTTGTGTCTGCTTCTCTGTCTCTGTCTCTGTATCTTTGTCCGTGTTTGTCTGTATCTTGCCGCTTTCTGTCTTTCTCTTTCTTGCTGTCTTTCTCGCTCTGTCTCTCTCTCAAGTCAAAATCGAAATCAAATTTATTGAATCAATTCAGATCATGACTTTTATCCTATTCTTCACAGACTGAACGCAATAACTTTTCAACATCCACATTCCTTTCTTCATTGTTGGCCAGATCTTGTGAAGAATGCACCATCTCAGAGGACATCTCAATCACAGCTCAAGGACTTTATCTTTTGAAGCAATCATGAGACATTGGGAACTCCTCTTCACCAATCTTTCCTTCAACCTTGCCAGAGTTACATCACTATGCAGCCCTTAGTATTACATCACTGTTATTCTTTTATTTTCTAAGGTACTTTGTACCCCTAGGGTGAAGAGCGATAGATGTTAAGGTAATGTAATGTAAATTTTTTCCTTGCCCTCACCTGTGCCAATTGAAGACGATGTAAACGCAGCAACAGATGCCGTGGAGTTGATTGGTTTTATTTTATTTTATTATTCAATACTTTTGGTGTTATATTTCTTTCTTTAGGTTCAGTTACTTGCTTAGTTATTGTTGTCAGTGTATTGTCTGCTCACTTACTTACTTCTGCACTTGTTTGTCTGGATGTAGGGTTCGGAGAAGGCGTTGAACATGCTTCAGGAGAAGTTCTTTTCCGACATGGAAATAGTCAGCCTCAGCGGAAACTTCTGCACAGACAAGAAGCCATGTGCCGTCAACTGGTACAAGAACACTTACAGCTCATTACAGTTAACATCTTTAATCGGTGTCTTCAGCATAATCAGCATTAACGGTTGAATCATGCTTTCAGTACAACATCCGCCTTAAATGCGGAATTCCGTTGGAATGCAGTGGATTTAAGTAGAGGAGTATTCCACCCTACTATGTCGAAGTATTCCACCCTACTATGTCGAAGTATTCCACCCTACTATGTCGAAGTATTCCACCCTACTATGTCGAAGAATTCCACCCTACTATGTCGAAGTATTCCACCCTGTAGCACAGCTATCAACCTCATCCAACTGTTTTAGATCAAGGAGGCTGTAGTTTAATTAATAATGGCTTCCATTGACCTGAATTTTGACCTGAATTCCTTTTTCAACAATTGAAAGCATTTTTGTGTATTGGCCGAAAGAGAAAAAGTGTAGCAGATAACTGCAAATGGGAAAAGGGGTTAATGCTGAATGGCCAACAATCGGGTTAAAAAGAGGTCATTTGGAATACAGCCTTTATGGATGATCCCTTATCTATTTGTGTGTGGCAATTGATTTAAGCGTCTTCTTATTTTCGTGTTTTCTTTCAATTCAATCTGACAGAACGTAGTAAATCACATGTGATGCTACAATACTTTGACTGATACTGCTTTTAGAATGCTGTAATTAAAGGCAGGTTTGGATCCAGCAATTTTTATTTCGGTTGGGGGTGATTAAAAACAAACGTTTATGGATGATTCCTCAATAATTGTTTTCTTATTTATTCACACATTTCTATACCGCCCCTTCAAATCTCCTACTACTCAGGAGTGGTTCCGACTACAGCCCGGAGGTGTATCGGAGTTTAAACGCCGAAGTGCCACGAGCAATTGTGAGTGAACGACTTGCTCAAGGTCCTTACGTGACGGGTGGGATTCGAACCTGCAACCCTTCGGTTGCAAGGCGGCGACCTTCACCACTACACTACCACGCCCCACACTATACTACCACACCACGAATAATGCATGAAGATAAATGTTAATTGTCTGGATGTTGTATTTAGTTGCGTTCTATTGTGACTGTGTGTTAGGATCGAAGGCAGAGGAAAGTCGGTTGTGTCAGAGGCGCTCATCTCAAAGGACGTCATCACAAACGTTCTCAAGACGTCCGTTTCCGCTCTCGTTGACCTCAACATCAACAAGAATCTCGTCGGATCGGTTGTTGCCGGGAGCATCGGAGGTTTCAACGCCCACGCGGCCAACATCGTCACGGCAATATTCATAGCAACCGGACAGGTAGGATGGAAGTACTTTCGGGGTCAGAGGTCATAGAAATTGATGCACATAGATCACGTTATACGGGCCAGCAGTACGGAGAGTGTCGGTGATTTATTTTGCATTATGCTAAGATCCGATCACACTTCATCACGTAGACACACTCGTATGTGTACACACACATGTTCACATACGCGCATGTACTAATTGTACTAATTGTTGTTACGCATGAACACACACAAACATACTTTGGATGAGCTTAGATTTTTAACTATCTTACTCAATACAGATATGCGTTATCTGAACTGTTGGAATGTGCCACCAGCTTAGATTCTAATTTTGGTGTGTTTGTAGAAAGGATGGTCCATGTGGATTGATGGTCCATGTGGATTGGGGATCCATGTGGATTGATGGTCGATGTGGATTGATGATCCATGCGTTGTAATCTGTCTAAGTGGGGCGTGGTAGTGTAGTGGTGCAGGTCGCCACCTTGCAACCGAAGGAAATCCCACCCGCCATATAAGGACCTTGAGCAAGTCCTTTACTCACGATTGCTCATGGCACTTCGGTGTGTAAATTTCGGCACACCTCCGGGCTGTATTCGGGACCGCCTCTGAGTAGTAGGAGACTTGAAAGGGCGGTATAGAAATGTGTGAATAAATAAATAAATACACTTTTTTACTGTGTAAAACTGCTGTGTGCTGTGTTAGAAAAGGTGTTGAAGTGTATGCTTGACTAGCATCAAAGGCTTTGGCTGCGATATTGATAAGGCTTTGTTAGAATTCAGCGCTGCTACTGTTAATGAATCTAGTGACGTAAGACAATGTTAAAGAGCAGCGTTTGTTTTTTGTGAAGGATCCAGCGCAGAATGTCTGTAGTTCGAACTGTCTGACGATCATGGAGGCGACAGGACCAGACAACGAAGACCTCTACATCAGTTGTACGATGCCATCCATCGAGGTTGGAACAATCGGAGGTGGAACGATTCTTCCACCACAGGCCGCATGCCTTGAGGTCAGTGCCAGACGATGCTGATTCATTTCGTCAGCGTAGGAACAGTGGCGTAGCTAGGGGGCAAGGAGGAGGGGACAGTTGTCCCCGGGCGCAGGGCTGGGGGAGGGTGCAAAATCGAGAGAATGTAATCGATTTTCTCCGGAAATGGCATAAATCTGATCATTTTTTTGCGATTTTGCCGAGAAAAGGGTTGCAAATTCCGAAAATATATGTGATGACTAAAAAATAAATAGAAAAAGGTCATATTTATTTTGCATAGAAAAGGGGCGCTTAATTTTGAAAATAAAGGCAATGACAAAAAAATTATCATTTTTATGGAGGATAGGGAGCACAAATGTCGGGATTATCCCCGGGCGCAAAAGACCCTAGCTACGCCACTGCGTAGGAATAGCATTCATCTGTCTGATAATCTGTGCTGATTATATTTTGCCGTTTTCACCTGCCTTGTCTGCTCTACACTTGTCTTGTATTATATTGCTTTGCATACTGCGTAGCATTTCTTTGTCTAGTTTTGTTTTTGTATTGCGTAGTAGTGCTTTGTATCTTAAATATTGCTTTGTATTCAACTGTTTGTGTTATATTGCTTGTAGACCAGTTGTTCGCTTTATATCTTACCGGTTTTTGTATCTTACCGGTTTTTGTATCTTACCGGTTTTTGTATCTAACTGGTTTTTGTATCTTACCGGTTTTTGTATCTTACCGGTTTTTGTATCTTACTGGTTTTTGTGTCTTACTGGTTTTTGTATCTTACTGGTTTTTGTATCTTATTGGTTTTTGTGTCTTACTGGTTTTTGTATCTTACTGGTTTTTGTGTCTTACTGGTTTTTGTATCTTACTGGTTTTTGTATCTTACTGGTTTTTTGTATCTTACTGGTTTTTGTATCTTACTGGTTTTTGTGTCTTATTGGTTTTTGTGTCTTACTGGTTTTTGTATCTTACTGGTTTTTGTGTCTTACTGGTTTTTGTAATTTTGTTGTCGTTTTTGTATTTGTTGTTGTTGTGTATTCGTCCAAGTCGTAGATTCAAATGAGTTGTTGATGTATCTGAATGTTTGATAATCTAAGAGCTGTTGCTGCAGGCTACTCATATCATCATATGAGTGCCAGATGTCGTCAAATATACATGTAGGACTTGTATAGCGCAATCATCATAATGCTGAAGATTTGCCTCAATTGTCATTCCAACTGAAATTCCTTTTCAGATGTTCAAGGGGATTGTACCTTTAATATATGTTTCTATTATTTTTGTATTTTATTCATTTAGAAAATTTGTATGTCCCGCGCTATTTCATGAAATTTGAGCAACTTGTAAAATTTAACGAGTTGCTCTGAGGGAGTAGTCACATAACAGGAACTCATTCCTGATGGAGTATTGTATTACAAACAAATGCTCGTGTTTCCTGACTGCGTTATGTGAGTAGGGAATAAGAGGTTTCTCCTGGCCGACGTAATGAATGATCGCAGGCAGGAGAGAAGAGCTTCTGAGACGATTGTGACATTGTTTACTCTTTGCAACAACACAACTTTAGTTGATGGCCTTTTTATAGTCATTCTTCTAAAAAATTGCATGATGCTCACTGATTTCTGTTAGGGCCAAGCACAGGCACGCCTCGCATGGTCAATTTTTCGGGGGATCGGCCCTCACAGGACTCGAAAACTTGGCACCCATGTTCCCAGGCACCACTTGAATTCAGAAACTGAACAGAATTAATGTATTCAGAGATAGATGTGCAACTCTTTAGAAGCTATGACGAGACAGATTGTTTTATGAATGCCCTTGGATGTTGATCTTGGATGTTACCAGATGTTGGGAGTGCGTGGGTCGAACAACGAACGACCGGGTCTGAATGCGTGTACGTTGGCAAGCATCGTCTGTGCGACCGTGATGGCCGGTGAACTGTCGCTCATGTCCGCTCTGGCTGCTGGCCACCTCGTCAAAAGTCACTTGAAACACAACAGGTAGTTAGCAGTACTCAGCAGTTCTCACTAAGTGTCGTTTTCTGAGTGCAGAAGCATCGATTGAGCAACAGATAATGAGAAACACTGATTGTACGCAACAGTGTAGCTGATGGCTATTATTGAAGATTTGAGATGATCAGCAGAATTTATTGAAATGTACTTTAAAATATACTGTTTTGTCTGCTCTTATAAATTTTCTTCTATATTTATTTATTTATTTACTCATTTCTATACCGCCCCTTCAAGTCCACTACTATTCAGAAGCAGTCCCGACTAAAGCCCGAGTGGCAGAGAAGTTTTAGATGACATCAGTCATTTCGCTCACATGTCATTATATTTTCAGAACAATAAATTTGCTTAATAAATTTGCTTCTTTACGCTACTGCGGCAGAGAATGAGAATTGCAAAATTTTACTTAGTTCAGAAAAGTAATACACGCTCACAAATGTGAGTATGTTGCACGAGAATTGAATTTTAATTGTGTGTGAATGATGTTTAAGTAGCACCTTCTCATTGCGATACATTTCAAAAGTGCAACATTGCATGCATTGTTTACAGCGTATGATAATAGTGAACTGTTGATGTTATAGGTCGGTGCTAAACATGGCCGTCCCAGGAGGCAGAAGCGAAACGAACGCAGACAATAGACTCAAGGAGAATGGAACTTGCATAACGACCGCTCCTTGACAGTTCAAATGACTTTAGTACAATTGGAACTGAAATTATATTTAGGTTCTTTTCAGAGCAGCAATTGATTTCTGCTTTCACGAAATCTGGAAACGCTGTTAGGAGATTGACCTTAGAGCCATGAGTCACAGATGTAGTAAATGCTGCTTGCTAACTAGGTAAGAATGAAAAAGAGTAAGATTATAACGTGAAATGGACTAAAAGGAATTAAAATATCACACAATTGTTACAAAGCTAATGTGGAATTAAATTGAGAGTAACATCAAACGGGCAATTTCACAGTTCCTACAACTGAAAGTTAAGACATTAAATACAAATTAATTTAAGAGTAATGTTGATTGTCGAAGTGGTATATTTCACATGTGAAGATTTGGACATTTAGTTAAAAATGACATAGAACGAATAAATTATACAAGTGAAAATTATGAAGTTAAATTAAAATTGATATGATACTGAATGGGTAAAATATTAGGAAATAATTTCCAATTTTATGAATGTCAAAGATAATAAATTACATTTAGATCAGTTTTGAAGTGCAAAGCTGGTAATAAGTCGCCTTACGGGATGTTACACCCTTAGAAAATTAGACATGTTAATTTTACTTACTGTCAACATGTATGTAGGTAATTAATACAATTCAAATGAACTTACTGTTATTGGTACATCTGGAATGCTGCACTTGTGCAACTCTCAAATTTTCTTACAATTGCTTGGTCCAATGAATGGATGGAATTAAATTTTAGCTGGGTAATAATGTACTTTCTACTGTAATTCTTATTTGGCTTATCAAAGAATGAATCAGGAAAAGTTTGACTGGTTCAGTGAACACAACTAACTTCAGTCTTTTCTTGGCATTGTTTCTGGTCAGCAGCGCAGTGACTTAGCTGTCATGCAGTTATAGTCCAAGAACTTTGGTTCAAAATATCCACAATCATTGAAGCATTTATTATGCATTGCGTACCTGTTAGCAAAACACACATTTAGTTCCAATCCATATCTTTGACACTCTATCACCTGGGCAAAAAAGTGGGCATCCAATTATATCTTTATACTGTCTTCTGATCTCTCACTTACATTGTTACAACACATTCAGTAGACTATTTCCACAGAACTCTGCCAGCAGATGAACACATGTTGTCAAATCACGCTAGTCTGGATTGCTTGACTAAACTACAGACTATTGTGAGTCATGTATGATTTTTGCAAACTGCTTCTTTTGCCCTTTATAAAGTTTTTAGAGTACTATGAGCATCAGTACTTGATACTTGACACAAAAGAGCCACAGTAATTTGCTCACATAAAAATGTCTTAAAATTATGCTGGACAAACCACGAAACATAAAATCCTCTGCTGCCTGTGTAGTTTACTCGTTCGAGGCTGTGCTAACCGTGCGTTCAAAATGTATGCTGTTTGATAGTAATAATTGGGAAATGCATGTCAGTTGGGCATTGAAGTGCAGATAAGATGGATACAAATGTTATTTATTCTATTTCTCTTTCTGCTGACCTCTGTACAGTGTAGTGAAACTTGAAGTCGTGCTTGATGGCCGCATTCTGCTGTAATTTTGTGAGACATATTTAACTTAATACTGAATGTACAAAGTTGACAACTACTGATGAAATGTGTAATTGATGAAAGTGCAAATCTGTTGTAATATTTAGGAAATGAAGCGACCCAGTCAGTGGCAGAACTTGTTGCCTGTTTGATCTCATTCTTTGATTAATGTTTGTTTTAAATCAATAAGATTGATTGTTATCTGGTGTTCAATAAACGTCAATTGGACGTAAACGGGTGAATGCGTTGATGGCTGCTGCTGCCCTCTTGTGTCAGGTTCGCTCTGTTGTGTTGGTTGCCAAGCGGTCGTTAAATGCGTTGAAGGTCAAGTGTGGTGTAAGCATATCGAAGAGATCCAACAACAGTGAACCATTTGAAACTCACAACAACCTAAAACCAATTGATCAATTCGTTGATTTTAAATTTTAATCCAATTCTTACATATTAGATTTAAGAGGTTTTGCAAAATACATAAGCTGTTGGTGGCTGATTCTTCGTTGTAACAACTGAAATGACTAGTACAAGTAATACTGATAATAATTATACATAACATAGCTATAACCCGTCAAAAATGACGTGGTTTTCACGCTCTGCACAAACAGCGACTTAAAAATGTAAATTCGAAAAGAAATCAAATTATCGTGATCTTAATTTTGTAAAAGTGGCCTTAATGAATGTAATGTAACCCAGTGAGTAAAGATGCCGTCAAACAGCAACATAGAAATTTGAGCTCCATCTGGTGAATAGAATAGTGAAGTGTCAGCATTACGAACGCATACATCTAGTGAATACGAAGAGAACTATGGTTTAGATTAAGATGACTATAACTGAGCGGAGGCTGTAGGAAAATGATGCTGCACGTGAGCTGCTCAGAAAGTCAATGACAGTGAAATTGAACAAGGCGACATTTAGGTCACCTGAATTCCATGTTTGAGCAGATCTGCTCTGATTGGTCAATTCATGCAGCGACATTCCCGATCACTCCAAGGCATTTCCCAAGTATCCTATGAAATCAGAAAAAAACTAAAACATTTTATTATTATTTATACCGCCCCTTCAACTCCACTCCTACTCAAGATTCAGTCGGTTGTGCTGTTGCTGTCCCTCTCCTATTAGAATAATGTCATAATGACTAAATAAATGGTGATTTATTTACTTATTTCTATTCTGTCCCTTAAAGTCCACTACTACTCAGAGGTGGAATATTCCCCTGTCGTCATTTGTAGCCCAACTAACATTATCTGAGCATTTCAGTAACTCAATAAACGCAGGCACGAACCAGTGTAAATAAAAGACAGAAAATCATTAATAACTATCAACGATTATGGTATAATATACCAGCTGATAATTATATGCATTCAACAGATATTGTCTCATTCTATCAATTCCTAGTCATATATTCCTTAGATCAGCGTTTCTCAACCTTTTCGGACTCGCGGAACACTTTAAAATTAAACTTTTACCCGCCATCGCGGACGACCGCACAAATCTTCGTTCCGTAAACCTAAGAAAGTTGACCTTTTTCAGACAACCTGGATATTTTTCAAAAAAATTTCGGATTTGTAATACCGAAAATAAGTTAACGATGACTTTTTAAAGTCAACGATCTATATTTTAATAAAATCACTCCTGTTTTCAAAATTCAGGCAAAACTCACGCAATTTAACAATTTCTTGATTTTTGCAAACAAATGATTTTTCTCAGTACCTCCTTGCGGACCACCAGGCACCTGGCCACGGACCACCAGTGGTTCGCAGACCACAGGATGAGAACCACTGCCTTCGTTCAGGAGAGTTCTTCTGTAGCCCCTCATAATTATTACACATAGGCTGAACAGCAGTAAGTGGGGAGACTTTTCAGTAACTGTGGCCA
Organism: Dendrobaena attemsi; assembly: GCA_034693945.1. NCBI lineage: Eukaryota > Metazoa > Annelida > Clitellata > Crassiclitellata > Lumbricidae > Dendrobaena > Dendrobaena attemsi. Next base: position 9,663 of record JAQFXW010000807.1, read on the forward strand.
GGATGGCTTGAAACGACTCATTTGGTTGCTACAATATCTAGGCTGGAATCTGAGAATCCTCAAAGACCGATTCCAATAATGATCAGTCTGTGCAGAGATTTGGTGGAAGTCAACAAATGAATTTAGTAAAAGAAACTTGCTGTTTAACTCATCAACAAATATTGAAGTGAACCGAAACTTCTGGCCTGCACTTCGGCTTCAGTGCCACCATGAGAAAGCAGAGAGCTACTATTTAGACTAGGGTCTTCCCATGTATTGAACTGTGTCTAGCAACTACCAATTCTATACAGTCGTCAGACAGGGAGGGGGATGGATGAAGACTGCATCCTAATGTTGGGCCAGAGTGGAAGGAAATGGATGTTTGACTGTTTTTGTAATGTGAATTCGTGTGTAGGGCTTTTTACTTGGCAACAAAGTTGAAGGTAATAGCAAAGAATGAGCTCATCAGTTTTCATAGGTCATGGAGGAGAAACCAGAAGTAGACTAACACCTAAAAACAACATCATCAGTTTTTCGAGAAGGTACTTGCCTCCATGTCCAAGGGGTGTTCGGGTGTTGTACGCCCTGGTAATCATTCAAGAGGGAGTAGGCTTTTTTACCTGTTGAACGATTTGGCAGAGTTGAAAGAGTCTTCCTGGTGCTGTGTCTCTGCAGCATAGACGTCAATCGTCTAGATCCCCGTTGACTTCATGCAACACAACAAATAGCCGAGCAACTCGTTCAACACACGAAAAGAATCTCATATTTCTTTAACGAGCACCAAACCCTTTCCAAATCACTGTATATTTCTATTCAATGGAGCACTTGATTTCTATAGGACAGTGCCTTAGACAAAAGCTTTGCTCCGTTAGAATACTGTCGTCAGTGGAGTAATGTCTTGACGGTTGAAAACACCACAGTCACCTATCAAACTTCTGTATATCAATGGAAATATCAGAAGCGTCAAAATTCCTTAGTTCCTTGTATTTGGAAAAGTGGCTTACAACAATAATTTGTAGACAGCAGAATGACAACAACTTTTCAACAGTTCCTTACATCGATCTCACCAACAGCTACCACACCCTAACATATTTGAACCCTAATCGCGCTGATTAAACCCACAACTCCAAATTGTGTCTTTGTCAGAAACTAAGCCTCAGTACATAATTCTGAGTGTGCGGAAAATTGCTCAATCCTTATTAATGCAGCAAAAGAAAAAGATAAGTGTGATGGCAATGATGAAAATATCAGAGTAAAGAGCCGTGAAACATGTTAACTTCTAGCAACTAACCTTAGAAACAAGATGATGTGGTTAGTGACGATCTTCTCTTGTCAAGTAACTGCCTTTCATTCTCGGCAGAACAATAGACAGACAGATGCCATGTGAATGGATGACCACACAGTCCTCTTTGCATGAGAGTCACAACTGCACTGTCTGTATGACACAAAACAAAATTCAGACGTCAAATTGTTTAGATACCATAGGCGTAATTTGTGGGGGGTACAAGGGGTACATGTACCCCCACTTTTGAAGTGAGAGGTTCATATTGTTTAATTGTATTTTTGGAGCTTTCTGATGTAGAATATGCCACAAAAGAAGCAATTTTATTATACCCAACTTTTATGAAAAAGTAAATTTGGAGAATACATTCTACCCCCCACTTTTTAAACCAAAGTAATCTCAGAGAATAAATTTGTACCCCACTTTTCAGACCAAAGGTACGCCCCTGTTAGATACTCTAACTTTTACTTAGTTACATACGAACACAGTAAGCCCAATGTAGACATAGAGCTTACGTAAAACCATCCAATCCATAGACTCTGTACATCTTTCTTTTCCGTCACGCTTTGCGCCCTAGATGGTTCTTCGGCCAAAGCCTTCTCCACTGATGGCCTAATCTCACCAGGCAATCCCTCACTTGTCTGTTCACCCTCCCTCCACGATGGGAAGCAGGTCTATAGGACTTTGGGGAGGGGATTCCATACACATAAAGACATACAAGCATACATACCAACATCTCCTACATTAACTGTCGGCAAATTAATTTTCTATACACATACATCGGAAAAGACTGTGGAGCATGGGACTACTCGAGTTCAACTCCCAAGTCAGGAAAGGACTTCCGCAGGACGACTAGTCCTTCATTCACTAGACTGCATTGGAAATCGAGATGTAGAATATACGTGAGCCCTGTGTGGCTGCCACACGTTAAATTTGACTCCTGTAATAACGTGTGTCGTTCATTCATACAATGTCTGTAATCATTCTTGTCGATCTGATTTTGCAGTAAATTAAGATTATTTATCTATCTAGCAAATGGCATAAAACCAACGGTACAAAGTTGCTACCCGGTGTAGAGAATGTCGGCCGGAATCAAACGTCATAATCGTTGGGAAAATCCGGCGAACAGCAGCCGACAAGAAAGAACTCGGCAGATGAATAAATCTCAGTGAACAGACGAAGCTGTCAAATGAAACAAACATCATTCAATTCAGTCAAACAATTCAATTCATCTTAATTTTACATCTATTTATTTATTCACACATTTCTATACCGCCCCGTCCAAGTCAATTACTGCTCAGAAGCGATCCTGACTACAGCCCGGACTGAAGAGGTGTGTCGGAATTTACATGCCGAAGTGCCACGAGCAGTTTTTGAGTAAAGAACTTTCTCAAGGTCCCTACGAATAGCTTGGGTCTGAATCAAACCCGCGACCCTTCGGACGCAAGGTGGCGACTATCCCACTGCGCCAACATGCATTTGTATAACCTACAGCGGCAGAAAATTAAAAACATTAATTATATTTTGTCTTGTGATAAGTATGACGAGTTGTGGTCACAAGTTTAAACCCGTAAGGAACCAGTTTCAGTGCAATCCCCTTCAAACAAAAACTTTTCTGCAACAATATTTGCCAAACAGATTGTACTACATCACATTTTATCCATAAATTGATCACAAGGCACATCGATCACAGTTGATCTCTTTGAGATCAAAATTAATAATGAGGAATACACCAAAGACAGTTTGACATTTGTGGTAGAAATACATGGCCAGAACCACTCAGACTGATCTCTGGAGTAGAAATACATGGCAATATCCACTTAATTTGACCCCTTGAGTAGATATACATGGCAAAAGCCACTCAGTGTGACCTCTGGAGTAGAAATACGTGGCAATATCCACTTAATTTGACCCCTTGAGTAGATATACATGGCAAAAGCCACTCAGTGTGACCTTTGGAGTAGAAATACATGGCAAAATCCACTCAGTGTGATCTCTGGAGTAGAAATACGTGGCAAAATTGACTTAGTTCGACCTCTGGAGTAGAAATACATGGCAAAATCCAGTTTGACATCTATAGTAGAAATACATGCCAGAACCACAGAGTTTGCAACTTGGAGTAGAAGTACATAGCCAGATCAACTTAGTGTCCCCTCCGAAGTAGAAACAAGTCGCCAAATCTACTCAGTTTGACCTCTGAAATATTTGGACAGATCCACTCAGTTTGATCTCTGGATAGAAATACATGGTAAAATCCACCAAGTTTGACCTCTGGAGACAAAGAACATGGCAACATCCACTTAGTTTCACCTCTGGAGTTGAAATACATGGCAAAATCCACTCAGTTTTATCTCTGGAGTAGAAATACATAGTAAATTCAACTGAGTTTGATCTCTGCAGTAGAAATACATGGTAAAATCCACTCAGTTTGATATCCAGAATAGATGTAAATGACAATATTCACTCAGTTTGGCATCTGCAGTAAAAATACATGTCAAAATCCACTTAGTTTGATTCTATAGTAGAAATAAATGGCCAAATCCACTAAGTTTGACATCTGCAGTAGAAATACATGGTAAAATCCACTAAATACATGGTAAAATATACTCAGTTTGACATCTGGAGTAGAAATAAATGGTAAAATCCACTCAGTTTGACGTCAGTAGTAGAAATACATGGCTAAATCCACTCTATTTGACATCTGGAGTAGAAATAAATGGCCAAATCCACTCAGTTTGACATCTGCAGTAGAAATACATGGCCAAATCCACTCCATTTGACTTCTGGAGCAGAAATACATGGCAAAATCCACTCTATTTGACATCTGGAGTAGAAATAAATGGCCAAATCCACTTAGTTTAGTATCTGCAGTAGAAATGCATGGTAAAATCCACTGAGTTTGACATAAGTAGTAGAAATACATGGCTAAATCCACTCTATTTGACATCTGGAGTAGAAATAAATGGTCAAATCCACTCTATTTGACATCTGGAGTAGAAATACATGGCCAAAACCACTGAGTTTGACGTCTGCAGAAGAAATACCTGGTAAAATCCACTGAGTTTGACTTCAGTAGTAGAAATACATGGAAAAATCTACTCAGTTTGACGTCCTGAGTAGAAATACATGGCAAAATCTACTTAGTTTGACATCTGCAGTAGAAATACATGGAAAAGGAAAAATCAACTCAGTTTGACGTCTCGAGTAGATATAAATGACAATATTCACCCAGTTTGATCTCTGCAGTAGAAATACATGGCTATAAATCCACTCAATTTGACGTCTGAAGTAGAAATACATGGCCAAATCCACTTAGTTTGATGTCTGGAGTAGAAATACATGGCCAAATCCTCTCCATTTGACTTCTGGAGTAGAAATACATGGCCAAATCCACTCCATTTGACGTCTGGAGTAGAAATACATGGCCAAATCCACTCCATTTGACTTCTGGAGTAGAAATACATGGCCAAATTTACTTAGTTTGACATCTGCAGTAGAAATACATGGAAAAATCTACTCAGTTTGACGTCTCGAGTAGAAATACATGGCCAAATCCACTCCATTGGACATCTACAGTAGAAATACATGGCAAAATCCACTCCATTTGACATCTGCAGTAGAAATATGCGGTGAATTCCACTCAGTTTGACATCTGCAGTAGAAATACATGGCCAAATCCACTCAGTTTGATCTCTGGAGTGGAAATAAATGACAAAATCAACTCAGTTCGACATCTGGAGTAGAAATACATGGTAAAATCCACTCAATTTGACATCTTCAGTAGAAATACCTGGCAAAATCCACTTAGTTTGATATCTGGAGTGGAAATACCTGGAATAATTCACTCAGTTTGACCTCTAAAGTAAAAGTACATGGTAAAATCCTCTCAATTTGATCTCTGGAGTAGAATGACATGGCCAGATCCACTGAGTTTGACATTTGGAATAGAAATACATGTCAAAATCAACTTAGTTTGATCTAAATACATGGTAAGACCCACTTAATTTGACCTCTGAAGTAGAAATACATGGCCAAATCAACTAAATTTGATGTCTGTTGTAGAAATGCAAGAGTCGCCATGTCGAGGGTTGACAGGAGCCAGACGTCTAAGGGCTTTGCCATAAGTGGCTCTAACCAAAGTACCATTTATTTTATTTATTTACACATATTTATAGTAAGGAAAAAAGGAAATGATAGCATGACCGGATACATCAAGATATGAAGAGGTTGAAGTTGAAGAAGGAGGAGGACACTGGAGAAAGGGACAAGTGGAAGAGGAGGATCCGAGTAGCTGACCCCTCTCCAGTGATGGATTAATCCAAGACTGAGACAGTGAGAGAATGACATATGTATAATAGGGAGCTCGTTGCATAGAGCTGCAACAGTGATGCATAAAATTTAGTTAAGTTTTTTGCAAGTGCGGATAAAGCTAAATCCACAAATCTGGAAGAAATAAAGAGAGCTGCTCAAGTCTCTCGTGGTTGTGAGGCCCTCAGCTGGCATTGGGCAGATCATGAAGTTTCAGTCGTAATCTATGCGAAAAGCTTGTTGATCGAAATTAAGGAGGTTAGGAGGATAGGCAGAAAGTGAACTACATTGAGTGTGAGAACAACGAAAGAGAATCGGATATATTACCTTCGTCATACTTCAACATCAACCTGCAGATCAGAAGAAAGACAAAAACTCAATTACAAGCTGGCATCAAATCTCAGCAATTAAATCGATTTCCTGATGGAACAGCGTCAAAGAAGTCACAGCAAAAGCGACAACTCTTCACCAAAACCAATCGAATAACCTGGCAATTTTATTATTGAAGATTGGAGAAGAGTAAGACAAGGTGTGTAGTGTTGGCAATTCGATTTGCTCTATTCTTCATTGTGCCTTTTTGCATTCAGCAGAAATATAAGAGATTTATATTCCTCTTTGACAATTACATTCACATGTTACAATAACTTTCACATGGTGGCCTCTATTTTTATTTAATTTCTTTTCATTTATTCACACATTTCTATACCGCACCTTGAAGTCTTCTACTACTCAGAGGCGGTCCAGACTACAGCCCGGAGATGTGTTAGAGATTACACACTGAAGCGTCATTACGCGGCAGGTGGGATTCGAACCTGCAACCCTTTGGCTACCAGGTGGCGACCTTCACCACTACACTACCACGCCCCTCTAGTCACAGTTTGCTACAATTACTCCTAAAGGCTGGCAATATATGCCCAATGTGTGTCGCATTATTAGTGTCTGCTGTTTCTAGACATTTATCCACAGAACATATTCTGATGTCATTGCTACTCACTCAACCGTGTTCTGCAGCAGAAGAATATCCTTCTCTCGAGCAGACAGCAACTGCTTTGTAGAACGAAGTTCTGCCGACGCCTACAGTTGAAAACAGATTTACAAATGGAAATACTAAGTCGAATTAATTATCATGTTCCAGAGTGAAGAAATGACAATGGATGAAAAAAGAGTTAAGTGCTTTGTCAATGCAAAGTTCTTGTCTCAAGACGCACAGATTACTTCATAAACAAAGCACGTGTAATTGTAATGCAATTGGATATTCGAAAAGTGTCAGGAATTAGCTGACCAGTTATCTTGTGTTCTATTTATGAATCAGATTTTGTTAGAAAGCTCAACAAGAAGAAAGGAAAGAATATAACCCCGTCTAAAAGATCATTAGCTCTTGAATACCAGTCTCTTCAAATATGGTTCAATTAAAACATAACATAATTTAGGTCAACCAATCACACATGGAACAGTTGGAGGTATCGAAAGCTCCATAAAGTCCATATACACTGTGTCCGGATAAAAAGTAGAACCCTAGATATAGTGTCATAACTTCGTCAAAACCATTAGGATTTGTCTGAAATTTTACAGAAATCATCAGTAGCCATATTATAACGAAATCCTAAAATCGTTTTAAAATATTGGTGAGTTTGTCAAGTTTATCAACGTTTGAAAGTCAGTGCTGAAAAATCAA
>JAQFXW010000808.1:0-16904 GCA_034693945.1 Dendrobaena attemsi
TCTCTCTCTCTCTCTGCCTCTCTGTCAGTCTCTCTCTACGCCCCAATGTCCCTCTCCGTCCCTGCGCTTGTCTGCGTCCGTGCCTGTCATAATATTTTCGAATGAGCTCTCTGCAAATCAAAACATCTTATCCTCTTGCGCTGAACTAAGTTATTCAGCCGACGATTGAGTTGAATGTTAACGATCCTATAACAATCATCAGATTAGAGTTGATCTGATAAAACACAAACACAGCTCTAATATTATTCTTATAAGCAGTAGAACTCTTTTCTCACGACGTCATCCTACTATTCCATCTCAGAGCCGGGCAGCCTTAGGCATGCAGCCATTAAGAGCCGCCATCGTCATGAAGGCTGAAAGGGTTAAGTTTTGATTGAGTGAAAGACAGCCACATACGTCACTAAGAGAGTTCCAGAACCAGCAACAGACTGTGAATGAACCAAAGACGACGCGTACCACCAGGCACCAGAAATACTTTGCTGCAGACGCTGAGCGAACGGCCTCTGTAAAAGAGCTGCACTTAACAAGAGCACAAGTAGCCTAGTATTAAAGATGAGAGAGAAAGCCTGCAGCGTAGAGAGAGCTAAGACTACTTTTTTAAATCGACTCTTTGCTCATCTGTTATTATTATTTTTATTCATTCATTTCGGTAATTTATATATGCAACCATAATAAGTGCATATTCCTCACAAAGAACATTCGTTTTAATCTGGCGGCAAAAGGGGGAGTCCAGAAGTGAATTATTCCCGCTGGTATATATAGGGACACATTTTTAAACAGAAAATAGATTTAGGCTCATGACGTGGTAATGTCCAAATTAGTTATGCCGAAATACATGACTAAATGATTTACATAACAAAGGAAAACAAGTTAGCCTATACGATGACAAATTCAATGTAATTATAGAAATCGTATTACACTAGCCAGTAACTAAGAAGTGCTCACCGTAACAGGCTAGAAGGATGCCATCGCAAACACATCATTATAGGCCTAAGCATAGTCAACTGTCAATCAATCAACAGATTTCGGTCGACAGATGATTGACATTTAGATTCTCAGGTACTGTATAGGTTATAATTAGGTGTTATGTCACGTCGTCACTATGGCAACATCAACCACGAGAGATTGATAATGCGATGGCAGATACGATGATTCGTAATGGAGTCGTTATATGGACTCGAATAGCAACGGTTGCCTAGAAACAGAAATGTAGAGCAACTCATGTAACAGAACGAGAGCCAAGTGTTGAAATATAGTTCAGCAACTACGGTAACTAACGGTCAAACCAAAGGGACAGATATACACAGTGACAGTCAGAAGGACATCGAGAGATAGACAGAGCAACAACAACGCATACACTAGAGGGAGGGGTGCTGCTATATTGTTACAGACAGCTGGTAGGTTGCTAATAATGGTATGATCTCGTTCTGTTCAGCCTGCATGGTTCGGATTTTTGAGGGCGGCTAATAAATGGTTGCGTGCGTTGAGTGACTGCTGAAGGCTCTTGACGAAGGAAAGTGTACGAGGTAGAGAGGGAAGGAAGTAGAGAGTGGAGGAAGAAGAGGAAGAGGACGGAAGAGGACGGAAGAGGACGGAAGAGGACGGAAGGAGGAAGTGGTGGAAGGAGGAAGTGGTCGAAGGAGGAAGTGGTCGAAGGAGGAGGGTAGAAGCAGGAGGAATGACGGTGAAGGCAAACGAAAGGAGCGGGAGGAAGAGGAGTAGGAGGTGCAGGAGAACGAGGAAGCGGTAGAGGACAGAACGGAAGAGACAAGAGGAGGAGGAGGAGGAGATGGGAGAAGTGTGGAGAATCAGAAAGAGATAGGGAGGAAGCGGAAAGAAGATCGTTTGAACGAGAGGAGGACTCGGCTCCATAAGGAAATAAGAGAGAGAACGAGGAGGAAAGAGGCAGAGGGAGGAGACTGAGGAGGAGGAGGTGGAAGAGGAAACGGTGGAGGGTGTTGAAAGACAAGTAGAGCTGGAAAAGCCGCTTGGCTCTGTTCAAAGTGATCATCCCAATGAAAATAAAAACGCAAGAGATTTAGAGCGTCGTTTCAATTTCCTCCGTTTGAAGGAGCGGAACCTGACTTAATTCAATCCGACTGTCGAATAAATCCAGAATCCAGGGTGGAGCTCAGGACTTGGTGTCTGTCTCCATGCATGGCCACTTCATGATACGACCACCACTCCCTCTGCCCTTCCTCAGATCATCCACCCCAGATAAATAACACAAATTTAGCCCAAAAAACACCATAAAAATTAGTAGGACAGACAATTATTTGCCTCTCTCTCAGCGTCCATCCAAACTCCAAAGTATTGGTAATGGTGGCGCTATTTCTTCATGTGTAAAGCACGCAGTCTGTTTCAACACGGCAAAGATAGTCAGAATATTTTGAGTTAGGCCTATTGGGGAATAGGACTAATCGTAGGCTCCCTAAACGACACCCGCCTTAACAGCTGCTCTTCCCTCTGCCCTGACCTTCTGGAACTCGACCTCGGACCATCACGGACTTTTCTCATTGACTACCCTCTTGACTTTACGCAGCGCTCGTGCATTAGCTGGTGCCCAGCGCTTAGCTTTCCAGAGCGCTTTAGAAGTGTCGAGATTACGATTACGATTACGATAAAATGAAGCAATGATGACTGAAAGATAAGCTTATATAACTAAGTCAAATTAATTTCTTTTTTCGTTCTTTTGTCGTTTTTGATTTTTTTTCATTTAGAGCTATGGTCCCTCAGCTACTGTATTCGGTAGTAAGCGTGTGTTTTGTTAGATGCTAGACGCTAGTATGGTTGCAACCAATAATGTACCAGAGACAGCGTCAAGAAGCGACCTCTGGACGAAGGTATACTTCCGTCTATCATCTATTCACCATCAGATTTGTCAAGGGCATCTGATCCAATCACATCAATGATCATGCTGTGTGTCATTGTCGATTTCCTTTGATCTACGTGAAGACTTGATATCCGTTGGGTTCTATTCTATATTGCAGCGCAGCTACCTGAGCAGGCTATTATTCTTCGCGTGACGTAGTAGTAGGATATTACCCAAGAGAATGCAGGTGCGAGACTGCTATTTTCTTTTATCGCCTGAGATCCATAATCTTTGTGTTTAATGTGTAGTGATTGAAGCTATAGTTTCTTGAGTGACTGGAGGTGACTGAATGGCTAAATTATCTAACAGCACTGACAGCTGCAGACTGACTATAGAGCTCTTTCTGATAGACAATGCATGCATGGAAGCAGTTATTGTTCATTGTGATAATAATTGTAAGTGGAATTTTTATGCCCCGAGGTAAAATGAAATTTTCCGGACTTTACATAATATAGGAAGTAGTAGGCCTATAATTTCAGTTGGCAGTACCATTGTAGTTGTCATTGTTCCTTTTAGTGTCGTTGTTATTGTTGCCCATAAGTGAAGGTCTCTGTGTTATTAGACTAATAGCGTTGGCGCTGTTAGTAGTGTTGTAGCCGAAGTGTTGTTGTCTTTAAGTAGGCCTCTTTTTTAGCACTTTCTGAAACATGGCTGAACAATGACCGGGCCTCTACTATCTCTATACAGGGATACCGTTTTCAACATAAAGCAAGAGACGGGGATAGTGGTGGCGGTGTTGGGTTCCTTATAAAATCAGAAATTGCCTTCGAAGTTATTGAAACTGACTGGAGTAAGTCCTCGATGAAAACATTTGAAAGTTTATTCATCAAGGTACCTCAGAATAAAACAGATTTTTATAACACTTGGCTAAATCAAATAGTCACATTTTTCTAGCAGAGGACTTCAACATTAACTTGCTTCGGCATGAAGACCATCCTGACACAGGATTATTTTTGAACACAACGTTTTCTTATAAATTCTTACCCACTATATTAAAACCCACTACAATTACTGAAAATTCAGCAACCATTAGGCCTATAGATAATATTTTGTAATTCTTTAAATTTTGATCAGGACTTGCATTCTAATCAATGACATATCGGACCATCTGCCCATTTTACTTGTTATCCATCTTAAACTCCCATCTTCGTTTCCCACTTTATCAGCTAGCAAAACGATGTTTTGTTAATCAGCCAACAAAACGATGTTTTGACCCAGTAGCGAAAGCAGAATTTTTAAATTCCCTCTTTACTACTGATTGGTCATTTATCAATCAGGAGTCAACTATAATATAGATGGATGGATACGTTCAGTGGGGTCGATGGATTTATTGACCGATTGGTGGATGGATGGCAAATGGATGAATGAATGGAAGACATCTGCTTGACAATGTTCGGATTTGACTTACTGCACTCACGAATATTTAAAATGGACAATATTTCAAATGGACATGTATAGTAAGTCATGCATATCTGGCGTAATTTCTGCAACATTAAAAATGTTGCGAAGTAGTGGAGACTTAGGCTGCTATCGGGAAAAAAGGCAGACAGGCTTACAGACAGACTGATAAATAAGCATATATAACAGGTGCCTAACCTCAGTGTCCTAATATAATCACTAATAAAATTTACGGAATATCACTAAGACAGACGCACCCGTAAAGACAGACACAAAGCTTGAGCGTCCAACGGCCGGGCAAGTTGATTACAAGGTAAGCGATACAGAGGGAAGGACGTTCTGAAGGACATGGATCGACACACACCTTCACAGACAACCAGAGGAATTGGTAGTAGACAGAGACAGCCGGAAATGTGTCCACCCGTGTGGCGACGAGGGTGGAATGGAGGGAAAGCACTTCAAGACGGTGTCGAATAATTTGAAGTTTGGTGGTGCAGCATGACTGTCTGTCTGTCTGTCTGTCTACAGTCTGGTACTTGTGTCTGGATGTCTGTGTGGTCAATGGCCATAATAACTTCGGTGTTTTCTCCACTCAATCTGCCACACGATTTCAACATGACGTTGGGGGCCAGGAAGAAGAAAGGCGATAAAAGAAATACCCGTCACTATTATGACGGGCAAAACCTCTTGTAAAATTATAAACACGTAAAAGATGTTAAGTCCCACTGGCACATCGAGAGAAATCTCTTGATTTTGCGAACCGCGCGTTAATTAAGCTTAAATGTCATCGAAAAGCTAGAGTTGCGTTCAACATTTAATCGAAAACAACGACAATTCGCGAATTTTCATCAGTACTAACAATATTTATCGACTAATTTAAATAATTACGCTCAGGTGCAAGACTACAGGTATGCAGAGATGTACGGGAATACTATGTGAAAGAGAAAGAGACAGAGCCAAAGAGGCATAGACGGAGAGAAACTAAGAAAGAGACAGACAGTGAAAGGTAGAGACGAAAGCCGATTAAGTGAAGTATTTATAGAAGAACATCTGAAGACAGAGCTTTAGAAGATCGATACGTAAAGAGAGAAGTTAATGGTCTCTCTCCTGCGGTTCTGTCTAGCATCCTGTGTTTCTCCAATCTATCTCTCTGTCTTTCCTCCCAGTTGCGTCTCTGATCTCTTTGTAGGCCTACATATATCTCCCTAGGTACATTGTACCTATTCATCCATCGCCGCCTCCCCTGCACCGGTTGATACCTTTAACCATAATTATCTTTGTGTCTTAAAATAATAATAAACACGTGTCATCTATGAACTTAGTGCCTGTCTGCAACTATACACTAATAGGTCAAATGTAGAGACGAAATCGGATTTGGTGACATATTTTTCCTCAACTACACCGTACCCTCTATCGTTAAGCAAGAATGGGGACCGGAGTTTAATCTTAGTATACAATGGTCTTCGCTTACCTCAGCTGCGTAGGGTCGACTGTTGACGAAGTGTTCGGAGCCATTGCTGTCCGTCTCACCCCAGTGAATGTGGAACTGTTCGAGAACGTAGGTGTAGCCCTTACACGGACCCCCAGAGATATCTGAAACAAGCATACACGTATAAGACGCGAACATGCAAGACAGATGGGAAGATAGCTGCAGGCAAACAATTGACATGTAGGCATGTGTTAAACTGAGAGTGTTTACAGCATGACTATCAGTTACGTTGCATACGTATACTCTGGTTGTAGTTGGGCTGGGAGCGCGTCTGAGTAGGCTTTTTTAACGGGCGCTATATCCAACCCTGGATTGAATCAAAAAGTTACAATTTGTCAAAAGCCTTCCATGGCACTGCAAGCAGGCAGATAGACAAACAGAGAGAAATCAAATAAAGCATTATATTGTAGATTCTATTCCAATATCGTGTTGTGTGTTGACACTACGTAACACGTTACAGAAGTCAATATTATATTCCGAAAAGTTTCTATAAGTTATTACAGAAGTTTCGAGGCAATCTACTCAGAAGCACTCTCGACCCAACGTTGACTGAATAGAGCACAGCAAATATACCACAGAATCGACCATAAGAATTGATCGATTGACCTACAGGATCGTGAGTTGACGATGTTGACCCTTGCCGTGTTGCCCGTGTTGACGAGGATCTTCAATTCTTGAAGGTAGGTGGGAGAGTCCGTTGGATCGATCGATGTCGAATGCTGGATGCTGGCTCCCGAATGGTAGCAGATCTGGATGGGAGTGGCCCCGAGGTCAGTGTCGGTCGTCACCTCTTCCGTTAGGATGTCCACTGGCGACTGCATGCCTCCGGAGGCAGAAGGATAGTGCACCCACCAAGTCTCAGGACCTACGAACATTAACATGTAGGCATAGGATCATTCCAACGCTATACGACATCATATCCGTGCAGGGTGCCTACGTATTGAGACCCTTTGTGCACCGGACAATTATTTGCCTTTGTTGGTGAGTGTATCCGACAGGAACAAACCCACATATATATAGCTATAACAAGATCCATACATTACACGCAGTGAAGAAACACAAAAAATAAATTGCAACTGGCCGTGCCCTATAGGTGGCGGGGACTTCGGGACTGGAGCCCATGCCTAACTCTGGTCTCGGTCATAACATGTCGAATAAAATGGTAACAACAAAACGACTCTATACTGGCTGAAATTCGAACTCTTTTACAATAAGATTGCCATTGGCGACACAAGCTAAGATGTCAGTATTGGTACAAACATCTGACCCATCGCATGAAGTCGACAAAATCTCATCACTTGCTGTCTCTCCACAGGTCTTTCACTTAAATTTGAAAGCACTACTTTTTCACAAAGCCTATCCTGATCTATCCTTCCTCTCACTTTAGTCGCTGTTTAAACTCTAAACACCAATCGCCTTAATTGCTTACTTGTCGGTCTGTCTGTCTGAACCCTCTTGACCTATTGACCTGGAGCTGGGAGGCTGGAACCGATTTAATCTTTCCGCCTATCGATCATTAATTGATCAAGTCATTGTGAATAAGATGGTTCCCGTGACTTCTCTTTCGTGGACGCTCTGGAAATCTTGAGATTACGATTGCAATTACGATTCGATCGATTACAATCTTACGTATCACAGATCGGTCACAATGTCATAGAAAGATCGCTTCTCATTGACACACAAGTCGGTTACGTACAGAGTGGGTGAGTGATGTGTGTTAGCTCTATCAGGATCGGAACTAAGCAGAAGATTGCAACTATATGTAGAGGAAAAGAAGCGCACACATTTCTATAGTGTAATCTATTCTTTATCGCGTTTGTGATCAAACTGTTTTAAAAACTGTAGGCCTACATGTACCAAGTTGAAATTGCTCTAAAAGCTGTACTTCGATTTTAAAAAAAACTGTTCAATAGCCAATAGGGCTTTGCCATATGCAATGCATATAGGTTCAAGCGATTCTAAACGCAGATTTGGTTCATTACTTTTGTAATTAACTTTTGTGATCAGCTTTGAATTACAGCGCGCAGCTCCGTTTACACAAAGAGGACTAGGCCTATTTGGATGAATAAATTAAAAATCCATGGGCACAGCTTCATGCCGGAAAGTCTTCCTGTCCAGTGGTTGTCTGACTCTGGCGTAGGACCGGAAGTAATTGCAGTGACTCGATGGAACAAAGATTCCCAAGATGTATTGTTTTGAAAAAGACAACGAAAAGACTTTTCTTAGCGTCCTCGTCTCTTATGCCAGCTGCATTTCCTCATTCTCCACTATTTTCCCATCTTTCTCTATCCCATCCCTCATCCGCTATTTTCATTTTCATCTAGCCTTATATAAAATTTCCTCTGGTTTGTTCTAATCTTTTTGCTTCGATTTACTTCTCTCGTTCCTTCATTGATTTCTTATTTCCTCTCTGTTCATCAGTTGTTTACCCTTCTAATTATTTCTGCCTTTCTCTTTCTTTTCGTCCTTCCTTTCGACCGTATTTTTTCCTACCTCCTGCTCCACGTATACCCCTCATCCAACTTTTTAGTTGGCTATAACTGCTGCTATACTACAATTTATTTTTCTCCCTCTTTTCTTTTTCCGTTTCGTGCTATTCCTGAATCTTCTACAGTTAGCTTCAATTCGAACAAAAGCACAAAATTAAACAACTGAAGAATTTGGTGCATAAATAGTTGCACAATTATTAAAATGTTGCTATATATTGCACATGTGGCCCTTAGTCACCGAGAAGGCTGAACGAAACTTCATAAAAAGGTTTACTGCAACACGTAAGTGTAAGTTAATATTACTGGGTTAGCACATGCATGTAAGTCAGAAGATAAGGCACACAAAGTGTTACTACTGTCCTGAGTCTGGAGTGTAGTATACAAGAACTAAAGATATTTTGCATTTTAGATTAAATTCTTAAAGAGCCTCTTTCTATTTTGTAGGTTTCTCAAAGTCTCTTCACAGATTCGTAGTCAACGGTTCTTCTACTTCTATTGCACATGCTTCTTCTGCTGTCTGCAATTCTTTTTCCTCCACGTCATACGTTTTTTTTATCCAATTCCATCCAATCCACTTCTCATTCATATGCTCTCTTTCTATTCTTCTCTTTCAGTTTATTGTAATTCTCTTGCCTCTATCGTATGTTCCATTCTCCTTCTCCTCCTCTTTCTATAGTCCAACCATTCCATTATTCCGCCAATGCACCCGTCCATTCTCCCATTATCTTGACGCTCTCTGTAGCCTCCTCTGCCGGACCACCGGAAAAGGAAATGTTCCTGATAATGACGTCATTAGTGAAGGCTTGGCTCTTGCAGAGGTCAATAGACACAAGGAACGACTGGTGGCGACACCTTTCACCAAGTATCGATCGGCGGAGTTCACCGCTATGTGTGCTCTCGACAGAGGGCCTGTGATGGACAGGGGCCTAAGGGACCCAATCAGCAAGAGATGGTCATGAGGGATTGCGTTGGAGTTCTATGAAGTGAAGGGTAATGAAGCTGCGTTTATCAAAGGCACGGATGTGACGTTATGCAACATATAGTAGCCTAGGTCAGTTGATGTATAATGCAGTAGTTCTGGTGGGAAAACTCAAAAATAGGTTGTAATAATTATGTTAATTCTAGCAAGATACCATGAGGCACAATTATTCAGTTTATGAGCGTAAATGAACATTGTACCGTATAGACCCTATTACTTCAGCCAGTGTGTAATTTAGGCATTTCTGGGTAGGGGAAATTTTCCCGGATTAGTAACCCCCCCCCCCCCCAGAAAAAATGGGGAAAATTAAAATTTCGATTTGTCGTTAGTGTGTAGTGGAAGTTGTAAAATAAGAGATCACTGAAAACTGCTTGGTCATGCAGGTGGACTTACCGCGATCGCCTGTGTAGCCCCACCGATAGTCGTCTGTTGTTCTCCACTTGCTCTGAATGTGATCCGCCTCAATTCGGGCTACCTCAGAATCGTGCGTATTTCCCATTGCTCCCACTCCAACTTCTTCCACCTGAAGAATCCTACCAAAGTCAAGTCAAGCATCTTTTATATTGCAACCCAATACAACAAAATACGAGGAATAGGCTAAGTGCGAACAGTCCACTCTCCAAAGGTTAGAAAAGGAAGGTCCAAACGGGATTGAAATCCTGCTATTACAGATACTTTAAATGATATAGATAATCCAAAAACAGTGGGACAGGGTAGGCCTACATGAATTATTACCCAAGGTCAAGGAAGGAAACAAAACAGCTTTGGACGAGACATTACATGTAAAATGCACAAAGTAACAGTTCGACTAGCATAAGCACCATGTACGGAACATAAACAATTACGACGTCGGTTAGATGTCACGAGTAGACCTGGAGTAGTAGTAAAGGAACTGTGGCATTTAAAACAGTTTGAACTTTGACCTCTATCACGTGACCTGCGACAGAGGCGGCGACTGTGCCACCAATTTCCTGTAATACACAAGATCCGTCCGTCTCATTCTCAGAATGGGACTGTCATGGCCAAGAGTCTTCTCCTTCAGTCAGCTGCAGGAGGATAACTCTCAACTGCACTGACTAGTCTGTCCTTCCCTCAAAATTAACTGAAATGGCGTTGCTGGAATTGAGTAGAGTTTGAGTGGGATGCGTGAATCTGGCTATTTATACAACGTCCGTTGACTGTTCGCCCCATTCGCCCTCCCACCACTTAGCTTAGAGACTGTTAGCACCGTCGCCTTGCTTTACCCAATCTGCTCTCTTTGTACTGACGTGCTGCTCTAGACTGAGGCAGATGACATGCCCTCGTGTGTATGTCAATAGCTTAGCGCTGTCGTCGGTGGGCTTTTGGTGGTTCCGTTTAGAAATGCATGGATCGAGTGCAGCACGGAATATCAATTACGACCGTCTGCCAATCAATGACAGGTGCGTGACCAAAAGGAACGAATCATGTACGACTGCAGTTATTCTATACAGCAAAGCGCATTCACGCAGTGCTGCTGTGTGTCTCGGTCTATATCTCTATCTCTATCTCTGTCTCTGTCGGACAGTACTGCTTGTGTCTGCCTCGCTTTCTATATTTGAATTTTATGTGTATAGGTCTAGCGTTCCTCTCTTGAAGTTTATATATATATTATATTATACACCGTGTATAATGTTTGTTTCTATCAGAACTTCGTCAAATGTCTACCAAGTTTAATATCTTTTAGTAGATAGATGGCAAAATAGCTGACATTTTATACAACATAAAAATGTTCCACCTCACCTGACTCATATCATTGCACGACCTTGTTAAACACAGATTTACCCATTTTTATTTGAGCCTTACATTTTAACGATTAAATATTAACAATTAGAACTCGTTAGAGGGTGTCAGATGTTGTTTATCGAAGTTCTTAGTTTTAATATTCTACCCTCAGAATAGCTGTCAACCATTAAATTATGCTCATTAACTAGGCCTATGTTACTGCTTATTTTAAGCTGCGCTATTGTTGAATAAAAGAAATGGTGCTTAGATCTATGAGGAAAGAAAAGATTTTGATCAAAAGTTTATGAGAGCTGAGAAAGGTTGCAGTTCAACGCGTTTTCTTATAGAATTTCAGACCAAAAACTGGACAAGACGGGGTTTGGATTACTTGTTGGCGAAATTGATCGCATGATCGTGTGGTGGGGAGTGGACGTGCCCACACTGTCCCTACTGCTGGAAACACTGCCATTGTCGAAAATATAGCATTGAGCCAAGAAGACATCCCAGGCACCCATGGACTCATCAAGCTGTGTGTGTCAAAGTGAATAGGCATACAATCGTGGCAACCTTCTTGCCCAGAAGCTACTGCGAGACATATCCTATGGCGAGTTCTTTTATCTATCAACAGTATGGCGACTCAACACATCAAGCACCAATTCTAACACTTCAAAGCAGATCTGCCGTGGCAATTAAAGACTGCTAAGTAAACCCTATTTTACTTGAGTGTGCCAATTCAGTCCTCAGATAGCTTATTGCAAGTAATAGAATGTAAGCGTTATTTAAAGAATTGGTACATTTGTATTTAAAAGGGTAGTGTGGTAGATGAGTCTGGTGAGGTGGAAAATTTATACATGTATATAGCACAAAATTTAAATTATTTTGCCATCAACCTACCAAGCGTTATTAGAATGGGTGGAAACTTGACAAAGTTCTGACAGAAGCAGTTTTTCACAGACTTTTTAGACATATTGCATGTATATATAATTATATTATAGTAATAAGCAATAAAATCTGATTACGGGACATAATACTAGATTGTACTAACAACTGTGTACAGAAGCAATATTAGGCAGCATATTGCTTTACTGGAGAGTCGTCATGCACGCCTGTAAGTGCAACGCTAATGAGTATAGCCCTTTTTATAGAGGAGCTACATAAATGGGCCATGCGACATGTGCAATACAATAAAATGATACCCGAATCACAATATACACAACTGCAGGAAATGCATTAAAGCATCGCCACCAGAATAGTTTCCTAGTATATATTATATATATATATATATATATATAAAATTATGATATTGTTTTACGTAGGGCCTATACATACATATATATGAATTCTAAAAAGAATCGTTGTTTGGCACTCTGCAAGGCAATCATTGCAGTAAAAATACCAATCAGTAGTATACAGGATACAATTATTGATACAATTTATTGTGTAGCCTATAACCTAGGCCTACATAATTATATCATAATCAATTAATCATTCATAAGTATACTTCCATAAATTATTTTACAGGCCTAGATAGATTATTATGTACTGTATATAAATAGTAAGCTATACGTGAATAACATCAGTCTTGTTGCATGCGTCTTCTTATATTAGACTTTAAAGTGCATATACATGCCAACTGTATTTGTCTGTATTTATCTGTGTTCGCTAAAAACTGTGTGCACAGCATATTACTTGGGTATATGTAATGTTATTTCAGAGATGAGATAAATGACTATAGGCATTGCGCAACATCTATATACGAAGATAGGAGATTGAGAGAGAGAATCTAATATACAATTATACAGGCCTTTAACTTATGGCCTCTTCTACTGATATAAATTTGCTTGTATATTGTACTGCTTTGATTTGTTTCTTGGCCATTTTACGACTCTTTAGGACTTACTAAGAATGATCGTGGGCCTATAGTATGTGGACGACTAGGTAAGCCTTGGCTTCTTTTCCCATGAATTAATTTTTCTCACGTCCTCTCTAACTTTGACTTATATATTAAATTCTGTCTTCCTTCGTAATTTAGTTTTTCTGTATTGGTCTGTACTTGTTTATATGTGTTCGTGATTTAAATTGATTTAATACACTTGATTTGATTTAACATTTGATTTACAAATGAATAATCTCAACATGAATTATTGATGCCATTGCAGTTGCATGCGTGGTCAGAGAAGTCCAGTAACTTCGATAGAGGCCTTTGATTTTCAAAGATGGCCGTGGGCAGAGAAAATACCAGATAACTCGATGGAAGATAATTCCCAGATATTGGAGGAACTCCAGATGTTTTATTCCGTAATAATCCTGGAAGGTCCCGTCATATATATCTGGAAGAAACTGTATGGCCATATAGTTTCTTGGTTAAGACAAACAGGCACCAGTATTAAAAAACATAATTTATATTCGTTTATTAAATTCACATTGACAGGCCGCAACATGATTACAGACAGGTTATACGAAATAAGGCCTGCATAGCACGATACGCAGGTCGGCCTTTACAGCGGGTTCCACTTAACTAATGGCCTAAGTGATGGAATGATGCTATTACAGCCAAACCATGCAGGAGTGAGGGTGGGCGTATTTAATTTTCCAACTGACACGAGACAACAGAAAGCGCCTTTGGCGGCTAACAGAAACTTAAAATAAATTACTGCCCTATGTGGGGCTCCATCCCAGGTCGCCAGATCATTACTTGGTTTATCGACCAGCCGCTCTCTCCACTAAGCTACGGACCCACCCAAATACCGTTTGATTGAGACCGTGCACAGTTGTGGCAGGGTTCTTATGACGTCAATCTTGAACATCAAGGTTGGACAACAAATCCCGATGTCTTAGTAAAGGTTTTTGTCAGTAGTATACATAGGCCTATATAATATAGAATGGAACCTTCAGAGAGTTGAAGGCAGAAATGATGACCTGTGTTAAGTGTATATATAGCATCGTGCGTATCTATAAATCCGGTCTAAGAACTTATATAATTATTACAGGAGAAGGTTAATTCCACGCTTTGCATCGTGCACATGGCAGGTCACACACAGAAATCGAAGAGGAGGCATCTGCAAAACTAGACTGCAGATTATGCAGATGTCTTTCAGGTGAATATTCGGAAGATCACCAAATTCTATATGAGCTGTGAACCATTGATCATGCGGGATTAAGCAGGAGCCTCTCGGGAACTCATGGTTTACCGACTACCGACAGAGGCGCGTTTAGATAAAACGAGGCCCATGGGGCAAACATTTGTGGGGCCCTCTGAACTTGTTGAATGATCTATAGGCCCCTATATAGAGTCTGAGGCTCTGCGGTGTTTAGCCTATCGTGTAGGTAAACCCAAAGAAGATAAACTTGACGACGTTCCTGTGAGGGTCAATTATAGATAATTAGCCCTCTCTAGTTGAAATTACAATGTTAGGCCTATAGGCCTAACATGGTTAATTTCAACCAGTTAAAAAAAATTGAATTTCTTTCATTTCAGTAAAAAACAAACGGGATAAACGCAAGAATTGTCATAGGCCCTACGTGTATTTGTGTAGGCACAGGCACAGGCTACATTCGTTTATAGAAAAGTAGGCCTAAGCTATAGGCATAGGCCTACTATAACCTCTAAATTATAATTAGGCCTATAAATGAACGCCTGAAATATTTTTATCAGGTGAAATGGCGTTACTTCTTAGAACAACTACTCGTCACACATTCTAGGGACCTACATGTAGGGCAGTGGAACATAAAGTATTTTTTTTTACTTTTTGAAACATAGGCCTACCAATGCAGAATTCATGAATTTCTGCAAAGTTAGTCACCGCTTAGGCCTATCTAATTTTCTAACTCATCATTCTCGTCCCGCTTCTATTCTATAAGTCCATCGGCCAAGCGCATTTTATCGATTTAGGCCATTAGTGTATAATTATTACCTGTATAGGCCTATGCCTATTCCCGTTTCTATTTCGCCACCGGTGTTTTCGCCCTTCATCCCACTTCTAGTTTCATCATCGAAAACTTCGTTCCAGATCTGGTTTGTGTTAAATTCCAACATTTTCATAACTCAGGCCTATTGCAGTTCTGGTCGTATGCGTAGCCTACTCCGTGCATAATTAATTCCGTTAAAATGATACGTCACCAGAGGAGGCATCTGGAAAATTCACGATTTCTAAATGTTCTTTTTTATAGGCCTAATTAAAAATATTTTCGCTCTTATGGGGGCCCCTAGGCAATCGGGGGCCCTAGGCGCGCGCCTAGTGCGCCTATGCGTTGAAGCGCCACTGACTACCGAAGTACAATGGACGTAGGCTATACTGTACAGTGTCTCACGTGTCTCAATATAGTTTTCTCAGCACTTTCTGCAGCTGTTACTCTTAGTAGGCTAAAATGAATGAGAACATAGTCAGCATACAGCCCAGGGCTGTGGGCAGTATGTAAATCTCGTGAGCGCATCGGGAGCGCTTCTGAGTAGTTGCCTATATAAATTATTGTAATAAATAAATGAATTAATGCATGTCTATTATGTGCACAGAACAGGAAACAGAGGCCATGTAGGCCTATAAGCCTACGACGAAACACCATGAGGCCCAAAATGAGGCATGCAGGGACCAGGTTGAGCGAATACATTACCAAAAGACTGCAGTCAAAGCTAAACGAGTGTGACCATTCAGAGGACGACCCGTGACCCCAAGTGACCTTTCGAAGCGCCCATGCAAACAGCTACATCCCGCGGGACGGTTCAAACGGAATCCGAGGTCGATACAGTGTCAACGATCGCACTCGCTCACATCAAAGAGCAGGCACCTCCTTTATCCAACCTCGATCGATGGTCCCACAGAACTCAAAAATAATCCGAGTTAGCAGAGATTCGGTTGCATGAAATCTCCCGAAGAGACAGATATATTGTGTTGTCGGGTATACATGTATACCAGGAATTCTCTCCCAGATAACACGTGTGTCTATATGCTGCTTCTGATGCAATCTTCTCAGCCATTTCGAGAACAGCATAGCTGTATACTGTGCATGATGACGCCGGTGAGAATTATGAAAAGCTCAAAGCTCTTTTATTCATGTCTACTGATTCACAATAGCGTGATAAAGACACGATAAATTGACCAATAAAAGCATGAAAAAACAGAGCGTATGATTGAAGCCTGTATAAACAAGAGCGTATACATAAAATGTGATGATAAATTTGCATGTTTTAAGGCGTAAGTTCTTAATACATAAAGTCATTTGCAAGGGCTTCTCGACTGCCATATACAGGCCCTATAATGGCATTGTATACGTCTATTGCATACTGGTTGATTCTATAGCCTATATTGCTGCTGCATACCGTCCGTGCCTGCATGGTATAGGCTAATATATATGACGGTTTGTAAATTAGAAGCGACGGAATGACCGATGAACGGATGGGAGAAAATCGATATCCATTTCCCGTCGTCCATTTCTCTTTCTTCCCCTTACTCCAGTTCCGTTTCCCATACAGGAAATACCCTTCCTCTTTTTCTCATCCTCCTTTGCTTCCTTCCAATCTTCCTTCTGCATTATTGTTTTCCTCTTCGTCGTCTTCTCCTTTCTCCTCGTTCTCCTCCTTCTCCTCCACCTCCTCCACCTTCTCCTCCTCCACCTCCTCATCCTCCTGCTCATCCTCATCCTTCTCCGAAAGCAAGATCGACGCCTCTAATGAGAAGGGGTTATGTCAGCTTATCCTGAAGCATTGTTACCAGCGAAATGTTTTGTAGATAATTATTATACCTAAAGAAGTTGAAATTATGCGCGCGTGAGCGCGAAATTTTTTTTGACCATTTTTCTTAATTTGAAGGAGTTATTATGTGTTCTGCGGAGCATGTAGGGGCAGAGCCTCATAATAATTGGGCGCATTTCAGATGAACTATAAAACACATTTCCTTAGGTAAAATATGTTAACTCTCTTACAAAATATTAGGCGGT
>JAQFXW010000809.1:0-16898 GCA_034693945.1 Dendrobaena attemsi
AGAGACGTGCTTAGCGAACGAAAGAGTACTGTCAAAAGTAACTCCCAAGTTTCGAACGCTAGCTGAAAAGGTAAACATACTGGTTGTGGACATGGTCTTTGTCATGATTGTTTTCATGGTACTAGTCATCATGACTACCACATGGTAGAAGTCGTCGTGGTTGTGGTGATGCTCATTTATTTCATGTTGCTTATCATTGACATGTCCTCAATGTTCTCTGACCTTTGGTTTGACCCTGGCCTACATGCTTAACTGTTGATTGCTTGTTTCCTTTGAGAGACCATCAGCTTTTTCTTTTAGTATCGTGATGGAAGTCTATACATTGCTTTAGTTTTGATTGTGTTGACAGTCCAAGTAATGCTTCTTCAAATTTGATTTATTCATTTATTGTTTATAGTACACTTGGCACCGGTGTCAGAATGTCATCTGTAACAAGAGATTGGTCTATATCTCCAGCCCAAAGAGCGAAATATAGTCAACTTTTCAACAGCAATGATCGTCTGCACAAAGGATTTCTAACGGGTAATTATTGGGTATCCGGATGTTTCATCGAAGGATGAGTCATCAAGGACATTTCATCAAACGACCGTTTCCTCAAAGGATGGTTCATCAAAATGAAATGTTTACTGTTGGAGTAAATAAGTGTCGCAAGTTGGGCGAGCAAATGTATTGATGTATCTGCGGGCTTGCATATCTATCTCATAATTAAAGTTTGTCCAAATCAGTAGGTATAGATCTGTTTTTACCACGATATTATTCGAACTACTGGGGTAAAGAGACACTTCAATTGGATCAAGTGTTTTGATGAATCATTCTTTGATGAACTCGTTCTTTGATGAAACGGCCGTTTGATGAGTCGTCCTTTGATTAAACGTCCTAGAACCAATTATTGTACCTTCTATGGTCTGTTGTTAACCAACGGATGCGTTTGTTGTACACAACGTTGAGGTGATTACAGATTTGTGTAAAGTCTACAGGGTGAGGCAAGAAGAGACCCCTACGTTTTTTGCAAATATTTTCGTAAAAAGTGGGAACATTTAAATAAAATTTTACAGTCTGAACGGCAATTCATATTTACATATAATTACCAAATTTCACCAGTATATTCAAAATAGAACAAAAGTTATTCAACTTTTAGTGACGTCACCCACTGCTTTTTGGTGGTTCAAAAAGGTTTCACAATTTTTTGCTAATAAAATGATGATCCCCTGCATTCTTTGCCAATATTTCCATCAAATGTGGGGATTTTACAATAAAATTCTACTGGCTGAAAGGTAATTCATATCTACATGTAACTAGCAAGTTTAATAAAAATCCGTGTAAAAGAACAAAAGTTATTAAACTTTTAGTGATGTCACCCACTGTTTTCTGATGGTTCAAATAATGTTTGACAGTTCTTTGCTTATATTTCCATCAAAAGTTAAAATTTTAAAATGAAATTCTGCAGCCTCAGAGGCAATTCCTATTTACATACAACGACTAAATTTTATCAAACTATTTCAAGGGCAACACAAGTTACAGCATTTTCAGCGAGTCCACCTACTGTATTCCGATTAGTTAAAAAATGTAATGCAACAAATTTTAAAAGAAAAAGTGCTGTAACTTTTGTTGTGTTTTGAATATATCAATAAAATGTCTTCTCTGTATGTAAGTATTAATTGCCTTTACGCCTGGGAAATTTCATTAAATAATGTTTACCTTTGACGGAAATATAAGAAAAAAACAGTTAAACATTTTTGAACCATCAAAAAACAGTGGGTGACGTCATTAAAGGTTGAATAACTTTTGTCCTGTTTGAAATATTTTGATAAAATTTGGGTGTTAAAATAAGATTATACTCAAATATGAATTGCCTTTCAGTCTGTTGAAGTTTGTTTAAATATTCCTACTTGTGAACGCAATATTAGCAAAAAACGCAGGGTTGTCTTTTTTTATGCCTCACCCTGTATAGCCATGGAGTTGACATTTGGGAGTTCGAATGGATAACCTATGTAAACAGATATTGGATATGAAGTTTCAAAGGATATATTATATTTATTTATTTGAAAAAGAAGAGACAAATCAAGGTGGCACACCACATCCTGGTACATGTCAATACACTGCATATTAATTAAGATATGAATGGTATGTGATGGGTTCTGTTCTGAGGATACAAAGCTGAACACAAGATCGTGTGGGAAGACGATCATGGTGCAGTCAGCTGGATCTGAGAGGTTCTGCTTCTGTTTGTTTTTATGTCAAACAGTGAAACATTTTATGAAACATTATTAGTTTTGATTTCACAGCAACTGAGATAAATCTAATTTCAATTGAATGTGCTGTGACATAATGAAACTAAGTTTTGTGCTCTGGGTATTGTTTCCTTACTAAGTATTTTTGCTCATTTTAAGTGCCAATGTTTTTTTAAACAATATGTTTTGCTAACACAACTGAGCGAAAGAACTTAAGTAAATTCTTTTGCATTTGGATATAATCCTTGATTTAAAAGGAAATATTTCAAACTATCGTCGTTTTTATCGTTAAATGTTCTTTCGTTTTAGGATTGGAAGCCAAGGCTGTTCTATCACAATCGGGCTTACCCCAGTTAACTCTAGCTCAAATCTGGTGAGAATGTTTGTAGATAAGGACTTCTTTATAGTTTGCTGTATTTACTTATCTATTTTACTTGATATCTAGACTAGAGTGATTAATAATAGTGCTTTTAACACATTCACTGCCAGGACTTACCATTGTATTTGTACATATACTGAAGTACGAGTTAACTCGTATGTGTATTAAGGTGTCAAACATGCAGAATCTCAGGCTTATGCTATTGCAATGCGTTTTGTATATATGTGTAAAGTGTATGTATAATATATAATTATATGTATAATGTATGTGTGTTTAATGCTGTTATAAGATTTTGTAGTTAAGTACGCTTTTTACTAAATTAATTAGTTGATTAAACCACCACCAGAAGGCATGAAGAACCATCAGTCAGACATTTAGTACTTAAGGGAACGTTAGAGGTGTTTTGAGGGCTGGTTTAACTATCTACTTCCGTAGTCAATTGACAAATTTCTAGTATTTGATTAGTTGAGATTTTCCTTGAGGGAGTTCTACACCGGCAATTTGTGAATTCTAACGGTGAAAAAGTTGATTCCGTAATTATTGTTTGTGCATTTGGTAGGAACTTGACTGATGTGGATAAAGATGGAAATTTGTCACCTGATGAGTTCTGTGTTGCAATGTACCTTGCTGACTTGGCCAAGTCTGGACAGTCACTGCCGCTAGTCCTTCCCCGTGAGCTGACGCCTTCATCCGGCAAACGAGTCAGGCACAACAGTGGACCCTCTGCGAGTGGAGGGCTACAATCAATCGGTTCATCAGTTCAGTCATTTGATCAGTCGTCAAGAACAGCAACAGGTGCCTCAGGTGAGAGATCTATAAACACTGCGATCTTAGACATTTGAAGTGATTGGAGAATCTTTTCATTACTCTGAGCACTGCTTGATGACATGCTGGCCAATATGTCAATATAATTGCTTTTGCAATTGCTATCTTGGGTTCCATTTTAGATATGCTTTCTGAAATGTTCAGTTTGTTTTCAGACATCAAAACGATCTTAAATTTGTGAGTGATTGCAGCAGAATCTTGATTTTCCTGAAGATCGTTTTAATTTTATTTAGATAAAGGTAGAACAGCAATTAAGCCCACCAACAGACTATTTGCCCATGCTGAAATCCTTGAAACTTGTCCTCTGAGGGTCAATTGTTTTGGAAAAGTATAATAATTTCATGTAAAAAGCATTGCTTCAGTTTTCGTTTGTAATGTCCTGGAATAATACATAGTTTCAGTGCTGCATTTGCTGTATGACTGAGTTGTGTTTCAAAAGGTGAGCTATTCAGTGATCTGACACCTGCAATGGGGATTGATGGAATCGCAAGCAAATCAATGACACTTGGTCCCGCTTCACATGGTTAGCTACTATATCTTTTCTTTGAATTCTAAGGTAGGACAACAACTTTTTCAGTTAAATAAACTCTTGGCAAACTACAATGCAGAATATGACTTTGATTTTTTTCTGTTTCTTGTATTTATTTATCTTCTAAACTATGTGTATTCTATTTCAATATTGTGTGGAAGAATTATAAACTTTCCTGTAGACTAGAGTCATGCCCTTTATAAAATATTTACTATGCTATCATCACCTGTTGACTAACGATTTGAGTATTGCTATGTTTTTATTTACTGCAGCATCATTTGAGGACAGGAGAAAGGAAAATTTTGAGAGAGGTCAGGCAGAGTTAGAGCGAAGGCGTGAAATGCTTCGTGATTTGCAGAGGAAGGAAATGGAGGATAGGCTGGCATTTGAAAGATCAGAGCAAGAGAAACGTGAAAAACACCGGTATTTATTATGTTATATGAACCCATTGCTCTCGATTATTTATTTATCTATCATCTCTGTTTAGTTTGCTCTGGTTGACCTACCACTACCAGTCTGAAACATGCTGTTTGGAAACTTGCAACTTGTTGTCCTCTCTGTGAACTTATTTTTAGCCATAATTAAGGACCATTCTATATAACTACATACTCATAGTTGAGTCTTCTATATAAGCATATATTAAGCAGTCTGTTGATTCCAACTCTGGTCTTCTCAGCATCTAGTTAATTTATTTTTAATTATACCTTGCGTGTTGTTGGCAGCAATGCAATGTTTTATCCTGCAATGATCAGATGAATATCATTTTTTTGCATCATCAGCAATTCTGGCGAGTTTTCTGTGTGAATTGTTATGTTAATATGCACTTAAAAGTATGAGTACATGCATGGCATTACTTGAATGTACAGCTTCTTTACCTGGTCATGTTTCTCTATGAATCTTTAAATAATATTGAGCCATCAATATTTATAAATTATTTTTCTGTCTTCTGATGTGCTGAAATATTTAGACTAGAGCAGGAACAGAGGAAACAGAGGGAGTTTGATAAGCAGAGGGAAAAGCAGAGGATGCTAGAGGCAGAAAAGGAGGAGCAAAGGAGAAAGGCCTTGGAACAGAGAGAGGTAACCTGACACGTAATCAAATACTAAATATCAAATGCTTGTTAATATCGACCTTCAAAGAAGGATTTAGCAATTAGTAGTTTACGATCTGCTTTTGACAATCTTCGTCTAATGCTAATTCACAGTAGTGTATGGTTTCTCGGTACATCTCTTTTCTCGTGGATTTGCACATTGGAAGCATGTCTGAACGGCAAAGCCTACAAGAGTCGCTATATAAATGCTTAGAAACAATACGATGTTGTACTAGGATATGATCTTCTGCTATGTTCCTGCTGTGTTAGTCTATGGTTTTGATTGCGGTTAGGCATACATAGGCTTCTCTAAAGTGCACTGTGGTATGATGTATGCAAGTTATGGTAATGATTCTTTGAACGAGTGAGTAAATGGTGCTTGTCTCCATATTTGATTGCAATTTCATTGCCTGAACAGTTTTAAGGATCACTTGCCAAAAGTTTTCTATGCTATTGCTTCTTCTTGATTTTTTTTATATTCCTATTGATCGTCACAGGTAGTCCTTGAGCTGAAAATTAGATTCGTTCAGTTAGTTCAAGGCGCTTTACGTATTTCATTGCTCTTACTTTTTTGTCTGGTTTTGCATCTATAGGTCTATTTCTCTTAACATGTGGCCAATGCGATGAGTACTGTGTGATGCCATTGGCAACCTCCCACAAAACATGTATAAATATTGTTGCATTGAACTAGTTGCTGACAGATACTTTCTATTCTTACTAGTCTGCTCGGCATGAAATGGAGAGGCAACGGCAGATGGAATGGCAACGCCAGCGAAGAGATCAGCTGATGGCGGAAAGAATAAAGGAACAAAGTCAGGTCGACCGGCTGAAGCTGGAAGTGGGACAGCTGAAGATGGAGCTCTCCACTCTTGTTTGTACTATTTGCCTCGATGCTTGAATTTCCTTCAAAGTTTTCTCCATGTCAATTTGCTTTGTTTTGTCACACAGTTTCTTATATTTATAATTGGTAGTGCAGTCTACAGATAAGTTTTTATTAAACTATTGGTGACTACCAAAGGCACTTTAATTGTAGTAACATTGATCTGTGTAGTCTTATTGATGGCAAGATCCTTTTGTGATATGTTACAATGTCAGCACAAGTACTGAGAATTACATGGTTTGATTTATCTGTGAGTTTCAGCCCATTCTTGTTAAATCTTATGACCTTATTACAAATTCATTGTTTTGCTACCACGTTTCTTGCTGTTTTAGTCATAGTGTTTGGAGATGGAAATTACTTACTTAAAGGGTTACGTTGTATTTTAACGAACACTAGCTTCCTCTGTAAATGCTGAGTGGCTGCACCTCACAACAAAGTCCAGTGACTCAGACAACCCATTTTAGTTTCCAATCAATCAATCACCATAATTTGTATAGTGATCTCTATCAGAGGTGCTCTCAACCCAGTTTTTTTGGAGTGATTGCATTGGCAAATTTCTGATGATTTCAGCCTCGGTTGATTAACATCGTAGCTTTATGCATTCTTCAAGATGAAGTCATTCAGAGTTGAACATGAGGCATGACAATAGAGTTAATGAACTTGGTTGATATTTGTTACAGGCTAATAAGAAAATGAAATTGCATGGAAAGATATTTGTCTGTTACAGGATAATAAGAAAATGGAATTGCATGGAAAGATATTTGTCTGTTACAGGATAATAAGAAAATGGAATTGCATAAAAAGATAGAGCAGGTCAAGAGCAACATTGCAGACTTCACGTCTTCTATTGAAACGATGCGTCTATCGAGGGATTCAACGGTTACAAAGAATGGTCAACTGAATTCTGATGTGGAAGTATGGATTCTAGGACGATTTTTCAATGGACGATTTATCAAGGACTGTTCATCAAACGGACATTTAATCAAAGGACGATTCATCAAACGGACATTTATCAAAGGACGATTCATCAAACAGACGTTTCATCAAGGACTGTTCATTAAGGACGTTCATCAATGGACGATTCATCAAACGGACGATTCATCAAGGGCGTTTCATCAAAGGACGATTCATCAAATTTTGAAATTTTAGATAGTATCAGATGTCATAAAATTTGGTTATGACATACATTTTTTCTGTGAGGCTAGAACCCGCAGATGAAAGTAATGCTAAATTTAATTGGTTTACTCCGATTGTTTTTATTAGGCAGATAATTGAATTGAATTAGTTAAAGTTGTTGTTGTGTGTTAGTTTTAATGTGAAAGAATAGTCTTTGTTGTGTTAGGTTATTTCTCCATCTTGTCTTGATTTGATCTTTGTTCAGAGGTTGGAACGCTTGCTGTCATCTCTTGAAGACGAGAAGAAAGTCCTTGAGAAACAGGGCTATTCTCAGACACCTGTCCAAGGTACCTAATCAGTTGTTACAAAGCAGTTTTTAAATCCTGTTGACTGAGTCAGAAATAATTTTGAAGCCCCGCTTGAGAAGTCCTGTTCAAAGTTGTGATGTGAAGTAAACAGTTTTAATTATTTGTATGTTTTTTCTAAAAACCTCATCATGTACTTGTCATAATTTGAACAGGAGCTCAGTTAGGAAATCACTTAAACACTTCCAGTCTAAAAATTTTCACATATTTGCCATTTTTAGCTGTATGTACTCAAAATTTTTTGTAAATGAAAACATTTTGTGATGAATAATTTAAAATTGAAGAAAAACATTAGCTGTGTTAGGAATTTACTGCTAAATATGGTCATAGAAAATGTTTATGTACATTAAATTAATGACTTACTGAAGATTCTATAGGAGTAGGTATGACTTCATTGACATATTGCACTGTTTTATATCGACAACTAGTTAACTCGGTTAAAAGTTATTTTGCATCCCAACAATGAGTGTTTTCGAATCAGGCTGTTAGCTGGAAGGATTATGCGGTTGTGAGCATGGGCATAATGGGGGGAGTAGTTGGTGGGTTTGGGTATCCTGATGCCCTTGTAATCTCCAGTACTATATCGTAATGGTGTATCTAGACCTGATGCCCTTATAATCTCCAGTACTATATCGTAATGGTGTATCTAGACCTGATGCCCTTATAATCCCCAGTACTATATCGTAATGGTGTATCTAGAGGAGAAGATATGAAAAATTAGGCACTAATAATGATTGTGATGAGTTGCCTGTGTATTGTGTAATTCATATAGTATTATTGACCCTCTTCAAAGACATTGTGTTGCAAGAAAATCTCTTAGTGATCTACTTTTCAGATAAAAATCTGAATATTTGCATAACTTTATGTCTTTTTTAGTTTTAAGTCTTCATGGTGCGAGGGCAGCCAGGTGTATAACGATCTATAATATAGTTCACCTTGTGCTATCAGTTCTTTTAACTCTAGCGACTGTCATGATAAAGCTTTTCAATATAATTGGTTTAGTTTGTTGTAAAATGTTAATATATTTTATATATTATTTCTGAAAAATTTTCAGATGAGGGTTTTAGAGATGTGAGTGCTACTTTCAAGCAGCGGAAAGGATCAGTTGAGAAACTACAATCTAAGTTAAAAACGATGGAGGAACAGAAGGCCGTTATCTTGACCAACATGGAAAGTCATAGTCATCAACTGAATGTAAATTTATGGTTTCTTAAATTTGAATATAAACAATCTAAACACATTATGCAGTTTCTTTGTTTGGCAAACTTGATTAAGGTAATGGCAGCATTTAAATTAGGATTTTTAAAGTCTATGGGTATTACACTTGCTTGTCTTTATATTTGTCGGAAGTATAATTTTTTGGTAAAAGAATTTTAGGGTATTGAAGTAGCAAGACATGTGTGTAAGTCTGACATGTGTGTAAATTCTACATAATTACGTGCAGATCCTACCTACAACTTAGCATTGGAATGCATTTACTGACCCTAGACGGATTAAAGGTTAATTTGCTCCAGATAGCATATGGTATTTCAATTGCAAGCTGAACTCAACAGTCAACAATGCTTTGAAAACAGAACAGTTAAGCCTTTTAATATGAATTAGCAGTGTGAAATTGCTTCAAAGAACAAAACTAGGAAGTCAGATGGTTGTGAGTTTTCATTCTTGAATAGTTATGTTTATGAGCTGGAAATCTGTGAATGTGCAAATATGTGAATCTGTGGGTAATATGTTTGCTAAATGAGATAGCCGAATCTATGTGTAATATGTTTGCTAAATGAGATCAGCTGGAGGCAATTTATTTTGCCAAGATAGAACAGGTGCCAAACGGCCAAAACACTGCTGATCTACATGTTGAAGGACGTGACTAGTTAAAGTCTAATTTCAACTCTTCAGTGTGTTGTTAAGTTTAGTTTCTTTTTCTTTTTCTGGTTATTTCTAGATCTGTCTGTTTAATCAGCTTTATTTGAGCTCATAGTATTGCTTTTGGATGAATACAGAGCATCCATGTAAATCCTGTTAAAAGAGTTCTCGCTTTCTTTTATGAACTTTGCCTTCTTGCTCACTGTTGTCTAGCAACTGAAAAACCAGATGAACTCGCTAGTGAGTGAAAATCAGCATTTAAAGAGGTTGCTTAGTAAGAAGAAGTCTGAGTTTATGAGGAGGAAATCAACCGCAAACCACAAAACATCTTCAGCAGAGAACAATGAAAAAATTAGTGATCTAGACTACAGTGATCGTTTGGTTGTTAATTCCAAGCCTCTTGATGAGGCTTTAACTTCAGGAACTTCAAATCAGTCGTCTGTTGCGTTGAATGGATATCGTGCAGAGTCCTGGAGAGACGTTAAACCAGGTCAGTTTTAGGGGCTTTCATTTAATTAAGTCTTTGGTGACCGAGAGATTTTGATACTTGTCGGTAAGAAATGATGGGGGGGGGTCCATTTGTAAATTTGTGGATTTGCTTGCACTCTTTTTCCAGAGAGATCTTCTGATGAGTTTATAGTGGTAGTAGTAGTAGTCATAGTGCTTTTCGTATTGCTTTGACTGCTTTTTCCGTGTTTACCTTAAAATTAAGTAAAATTAATTGCTCCTGTAGGATACAAGATTCACTGACCTTGTTCACAGGGCTACAATAGCCTTGACTTCTGATCTTGTTCTAATAGCAATAATTGGACACTCAGACTGAACTAAATGATTTCTAACTGTACTAGACATCAGATTGGTCTCATACAGTGAAACCCAATTAGCATGCGGCCAGTGGGATGGATGCCATCGGAATTGTGCTTTACCTAAACGCCGATTAATGGTTGATAACACTGATAAACCACACCTTGTCAGTCTGTCAACACCGTTAACAGGTCTTCATGCATGATGGTAGAGGGTAACTGATAGATAATCTGATCAAATCATCTGATTTCCATGGCACATTATCAAGTGATATGATATGCAGTCAAAATTCATAATCCATTGGTAAAGCCTGTTCCGATTTGGCTTGATTTGGAAAACAGAAGCTAGACTAAGTAGCGAATTCTGTCTAGCAACATCAAAATTCATGGCTGCCAATTCACTTTGTAATTGATGACAAGGTTTCCCATGCTAGTTAACAGAGGATTACGATGTCTGTTGATTGGTCTACACTGTTGACAACATCGCCACGCATGCCAACCAAGGGCATTAGTGACTTCAATCAAATTGTCACATTTCCCTTGATTGACTGTTTAAAGAAAGATGTAGATGCACAGATTTAGGGACCAGATCTCCTTTACAAGGATGAACTTAGAAAGGAATCTGTGCCCTGTACGAATCAAAAAGAAAAATTAAGTTCCTGTTCAGCATCTTCATAAGTCTAGTGCTTTTAACTCGTGAAAGGAACAATTTCATCAATATGTGCAATGCGGCATCATTTACAATGCTGCTCATTAACTTGTGTTATCTGGACGCATGGTGCGCACCATGTGTAAACCGTCACTCACAGGTCAATGGCATGCATGTTAATTGAGTTTCACTGTATATGGATTCATTGCACACTTTGTAATTGGAAATGACAATCATTGGAATTTTTCTATTTTGCACCAGAAACATTTGCGGAAATCGAAAGCTGCTCTTGGGCTAGCAGTTTTTTCTCAAACGCTCATGCAGGTACTAGAATATCTTGTTGACTATTGTGTTTTATCATAAATTGTTGTTGTGTTGTAAGTCACATTACTTTACAATTTATGATCTGTACTTTAGTTGTCCTAATTAATGTTGACTATACCATTTACGGAGCTTTAAAATCATCTTTTGACAACATACAATTGTACATGTAATTGGATGGTAATTTTTTTTATTGTTTATGTTTTTCAGTTTCAAATGCTGCTGACAATTGTGTTTCGTCACATCCTTGTAAATACACTGCCATTTATCAATTTGATTCACGCAATTCAGATGAGCTTTCTCTGATGGTTGGAGATATAGTTTTGGTAAGAATTTCCTGTTTTTGATTTGCTGTGATAAAGAAGGCTATGCTTTAGGGGTCTGTTTGATTGAGCGTTCTTCTCAAAACCAATGAGCTTGGGTTCAATCTTGCTCAGTAGGTGCTGTGTAATGAATGTATGGTACGTGTTTGTAGACAACTGTCTTCATCATAAAAAGTGCTGTTAATGTGCTTAGGCATGCACTTAAATATGACGGGTTTCGTGATGTTTCTAGTCTCGTGTCCTCAGACTCAGAAATTGCCTCTTATCCGACCATAACATTCAGACTGTTGTGTTCCTCCTTAATTCAGTGAGGTAGAACTCAGTTCCTTTCTTCTCCTAATGTCAAAGTTCAGACTTTGGTTGAGCAAAGTCAAGTGAAGGGTTCCTGGTAGACGCTCTAAAAGGTCCTGCACAAGTGTCCAGATAAATAAGTAAGTATTTTCTTTATTGAATCACCTGCTAAACCGCATTCTAGTGAACAAGCATGTGTATAAGATAACTAAATATACAGACAAGATTTATCATCCAAATTAGTTCAAATCAGTATTTGGTATGTGTACAACATTCTTATTCATGAAGTGCTCTCAAGATTATGTTATTGTCAGCTTTCGCTATTACTATTATTTATATGGGTACTCTTATGTACTTTTTAGAAGGATTTCTCCATTCTATTTCATTTGAGGATTTACATTATATAGCGCCTCTCTCAGCCAAGCAATTGAGAGGCGTGAAGTACAGGAAACATCTGCAAACATTTTCACTACTGTTTTGGCTTGAGAGAAAGCTGTCATTTGAGACCAGTGTCAGAAATAAACGGGATGACTAATGCCGGAAAAGTAGTTTGAGGTGTCACTAGATAAATTTGCTATCGTGCAGAGCAAAGTACTTTGTATAGATACAGACTTTAGTTATCATTAATATTTTTTTATGAAAGTTTCATTCATCTGTTACAAAACATTTATTCAGTTCTTATACTGTGCTTTTCAATATTTATTGTTTTTGTATTTGTAGGTTCATGCTGACCAGTCTGAAGCACCTAGTGGTTGGCTAAGTGGGAGACTTGGGGACAGGGAGGGATTGTTTCCTGAGTCTTATGTTATCTTAGCGGGTAATGAAAACTCTTTGGACTTCTCTAATCCATCGGTTGAAACGACACCAACAATTGTAGCACGTGAAGGATCTACTCGTTACTCTAATCTCAACGACTCACAGACTTAGTAAGTAAATGTAGTTGTTCATGGAGTCTTTTACTGTCCTTTTCTGTCAGCGTATTGTTCATCTGCGGGTATATTTGTTATGTACACGATGAAAATTTGTTTACATCTCTTTCGACTCGAGATGGCCTTACTGTCAAGATGGCCTTACTGTCGAGATGGACGTACTGTTGCACTACTGAATCTTTCTTGGACCACAATGCTAGCCAAATTATGATAACATCATAACGAATAAATAATGGTTTACTATCGGTCACTCTTGCTATGGTATAGAATGATTTCACTGCTAAGTGATGTTGTAATTGCATACTGTATGGAAAACTGGATTGCAAATTGCATTGAAATGCGAACTAGCACTATTGCTTTTCATAATTCCTGAACAGAGTTTGCAGTTAGGAGGTAAGCAATGAGCATTGCTGTTATTTACTCTTTTAAATGGTTTTTCAATGTCTCAATGCATATTATATTCGTTAATTGATCAACAGTTATTTTTCTTAACTTGTGATGATGTTGATTTCTAGTGAAGGCCAGTTGACAGCAGGCGCTGACACTAACTGTGCTCCTTCACCTACTCCTGGACAGGTAGGTAGCTGTGGTTGGCATCAATGCTCTTGGCAGTTATATTTGAACTTATATTGACATTCTGTTGGACTTTATGCTTTGTGAAGGTAGAAATGGAATGTGTGGCGCTTATGTAAATAGACTTAAGTTAAGTTGCTCTGTTGGAACGTGTATTTGATATGACTAGGATAAGGCTAGGACAATTTGGAGATGGACAATTCGGAGTGGTGAACTACGAAGATATCCAACGCTATTCACAAATCACTCTGAGTTCAATTGCGAGCAATTTATTAGTGTTCTGCGAGTCAAGATAAGCAACTTTAATCTTTAAAAAGTTCAATGAAACTGAAATTTTAAGCACTCTACTACTCTGCATTACTGTTCTTACTCTACACACAATAAAGAAATTTGTGATCACTAGATACAAGCGTTTAAAATATAACCAAAATGATTACCAAATAAGAATTTTTCGGACTCCAACAATTGAACAGATATTTCTGTTACCAACACACTAAGGTTTCTTCATACAGGCTGAGGTCTTCGGACTGACTGATAGGAGGCCTACGTTTAATTTACAACGCCTCTTTATGCTGTCCGAGATCTTGTTCATTTTATCTTCAAAGAGAATTTCGTCTGCTAAAATGTCCTATCGGAACACCACATATTATTACTAAAAAAAGGTTGGACAATCGGGCTCGGATAATTAGAGGATACGTCTGGAGGATGAGGTGCCGACCATCTGTATGATGTTTTTGGCTTTTAATCGCTCCGAATTGTCCGTCTCCGAATTGTCCTGTCACCATTTGATATGCGTTAAGTAAATATTCTGTTTTCGAGATGCTTTCCTTTAAGTATCTCATGAAGTGTGCTCCTTCGCTTGCATAAATGGAATTAAGTGCATTAAAAGCTTAAAGTTTACGAAGTAAGCAAACAGTTTTCAGATAAGTAGAAAAGCCTAAAAACATGATTTTTCACACATGGATTCCAATGCAGAGTTGAAATCTGATGCTGTGCTGCTTGCTCCTGGACGGTGTTGTATTGAAGACAATGAGCAAAGGCAGCTGTTGAAATGCACTACATGTCATTATCTCACTGTATTTTTGTTGTATAGCAGCTGTCGGATGAATGTTGGACCATCAGGATGAATGTTTATACTGCTCAGTCCTGATACTGAGTATCCAGAGTTGAGATTTATTAGCTTTGATGTGTAGCTTTGAGCTGTGGTTGTTTAGGGTCAAGATGCACCAGACGAATTGTATGTTAAAGCCCTGTATCCATGGCGAGCGAAGAAGGATTACCACCTGACCTTCAGCAAGGGTGACGTCATACGGGTGACTTTGCAGCAGGATGTCTGGTGGTCTGGGGAAGTCAGTGGAAAAGTAGGCATGAATTGTACTTCCTTATGTGTAACAGCAAGTTCTTTGCAAGCACATGTCTATGCCAGCATAGCTGGGAAGTGAAAGGCTAGTCCCACAGTGTTCTGATCCTTTATCCAAGAGATTGCGATTCATTCATTACCGGCTCATTTGCCCGCAAAGGAGGAAAATTGAGCGTCTCTTTGTATGTTCCACTTGGGATATGGAAGATTTGCGTACTTGCTGCACAATAAATAAGTAATACAGTATATACTTATAGGTTACTAGTAAGAATTATAATTAAAAGACAAAGCTAAACAGGCCTGGGTACCACGTTTGAGGCAGTTTAGTTTTCTGGTATTAATTAATGTGATGTCACCATATAAAATTATAGATACCAGAGTGTAAATATCACTTACATGTGAGCTTAAGAGACTAAACTTGCACAATTCACAATTTCACATGGAACTTTTGTGGTTGGCTTCCGGTCCAACAGTGCATCCGCTTCAAGATCCACTCTGTTATGCGAAATTGTATTGCTGGCTCCTTGCTATCTCATTAATCTGTATCCCGATCTCATCACTGCCTGGTCACAGCTCCTTGCAATCTGTTCTCAAAACCTTCTACTTGTTCCTTGTGTTCGATCTGCCACAGCTCAATCCCAAAGCTTTGCCTATGTTGAACCTTCAGCCTGGAATCATCTGCCTCTTGACCTGAGGCTAGAACGTCTCTCGCTCCCCCTCTACCTTTCACCGGCATCTAAAGACTGCCGTTTGCTAATGTTTCCAGCTCTCTGGGTTGGGAGCACCTCTGTTGTGGTTTCTCTAAGAGACACTTTATAAGGTGAAAGGTTACATTTACACTCTGTCTTATACTTTTAATGTGCTAACTTCTACCTGCCTGGGCCACCAAGCGCTTTGCTCTTCGTCTAATGGATTTTGTCATCCCCATGTCCTATATCCAACATGTGGTTCAAGACTTTTTATGTGGGTGGACTTGTTGTCTGGAATAATCTGCCTTTGGACGTGTTTTGTTCTCATCCTCATCATCTTCCTGATGCTTTTTGGATGCATGGACTTCAGGTACTTGACTAGCCCCAAACATTTTTACCTTTCTCGTGAGATTGACATTTTATTTTATGTTATCTCCAGCTATGTCTTTCTTTGTTAGAGGATTGCTGGTAAACAACTTTAGATGACATTCTGGTTTCTTTGTTTATGTAGGCTGGCTGGTTTCCAAAGAGTTATGTGAAAGTCATTGAAGCAAAAGAAAATACATCAAAAACAAAGATTGAGGAAACCGTCAATGATCATTCAGTGTAGGTTAATCTGATTTAACTTTCACACTGAGCACAAGAAATTTCCACGTGGAACATTGAACAGCTTTAAACAGTCCTTTTTATGCTCACTGTTTGGTGTATTAAGCAAACACAGTCATTGATAAGCATTGAGAGGATAGTTATGATATGATTAGGTGATTAAGGTTGAGATACAATGCTCTGGGGAGTCGGTTTATGGCTGTTGCATGACTGTGGTAATCATTGGTTGCATTTCTTATGTCTCTTGCAGTTACTCCGAGGGTGGTCGTGATGATTCTGTTCAGTCAGGTCCGTTTGATCATCCCGCTTCTAATAATACATATGTCGTCTCTTCACCGCCCGAATCTGACTCCGTTGCAGGTCGGTATGCACTTTTTTCATTTGCCAAATGTCTTGTTCCTTTCTGTCAGTTCTTTCCAATTTAATATGATTTAATTTTGTATATGATTAATACTGTAAAGGAACACCATCATAGACAGGAATTTTAATTCTTTCAATTAAATCATTAACATCACTGCTTCCTACTGTAGATTGGTATGTTGCCCTGTACTCTTATTCATCACCGGAGCCTGGGGATCTGCCCTTCAATGCTGGCGATGTCATCAATGTCATTGGCACAGAGGGAGAATGGTGGAAAGGAATACTTAATGGGCGCATGGGAGATTTTCCAGCGAATTATGTCAAGAAATGGGAAGCCAATGCAGATTCGGTATGATTAAATTTAAGTAATTCTCTTGAATGAATTGAATGTGTCTTTCATGGCTTATTCTTTACAAAAGTCAACTTTTGCAGCTTTGATTTTTTGAATGAAACTAAGTCTAGTGTAATAAGTAATGGTAAGGGGTTCAGCACACTGGGAGCACCTCTGATTGTACTGGGAGACGCATTTTGAAATATAATAAGTGATTACTAATGATACACTAATGATATACTATATGCATTGGTGCAATAAAAGTGTGGTTATGGTTATATATATATATAATTGGGGTGCTTGGTTAGTATAGTGGCTAGCGTGCTGGACTGTGTTTGCAGTTTAGTCGTTAGCGTGCTGTACTGTCAAGCAGGAGGTACCGGGTTCC
>JAQFXW010000810.1:0-16898 GCA_034693945.1 Dendrobaena attemsi
TAGGCTGTCAGTATACTTTCCGATAATTTGCAAAAAAGCTTCAATAAAAAGCATGCTTATGCCTGGTTGTGCTTATCCCGCAATTGCTATTATGCTGCTACTTAGACTAAACGGAAGTCATATTCGACTGAAGCTTAATTTCATACATATAGAGGGGAGGGGATATTGCACTAGATTGATATATTATATAGCCACTATAGTACCATAATATCAACGATTATTTTTGAGTATGAAAAACCAGATGGCTGAATTGGCTGAATTTCATTGTACACGTCTATTGTACACTTACAATTGCAACTGCTCGAGCTAGGTACAATGGAAGGCCTACATGTATTGCATATTCGAATATTGGCGATGTTTTGTGGGAGGACGTGTGGGAGTACACCAGGCGCCTCTGAGCGGCAATCATTACAGAAACCGTAAGTTTGGTTCTTTTTATTGTCAGACATCGTAGTAACAATGATCCGCAACTGTATATAATAGGACGACTTCTTTGTTCTTCTTCTCAGGAATTTGGAGCGAACTCGAACAAGCACGATGAGCGTTATCACTTCCTGAATTCTCCCTTCACTGCTCGCTACGTTCGGTTCCACCCCGTCGACTGGCACAGGCACATCAGCATGAGAGCAGCACTCCTCGGCTGCCCATACAAAGGTTAAGACAAGACAATACAACATGATACAACACCAATTACCATATAATACACCACAATACAATAGAATACAATAGCATATGACAGTCGAGTTTATACAACGCACTGCCACACGATACAATACAATGCAATACGATACAATACAATAGGCCAACAACAGACTGAAGACAATGCAATATAATACGATACAATACGAGACGATTCGATATAATACAATACGATCTGCATTATATAATAGGCCTATAACACAAAACAATGTAATACAATAAAGCACATAATACAATGCAATACAATACAACACAGAACAATAATTGCTGTACTACATTGTACGCTACATTGTACATCTTTGTGCTACGTGCTGTTTTTAAGTGTGTTTTAAGTAGGCTATAATATGGCTGCCTGTCAGTGTGTGTAGGCCTAT
Organism: Dendrobaena attemsi; assembly: GCA_034693945.1. Lineage (NCBI taxonomy): Eukaryota > Metazoa > Annelida > Clitellata > Crassiclitellata > Lumbricidae > Dendrobaena > Dendrobaena attemsi. The sequence continues at coordinate 1,074 of JAQFXW010000810.1, forward strand.
GTGTTTGTGTTGGTCTAAATTGACACCGTTTTCTAATTATTCAGGCGATTGTGTCAATGGTTTCATGCGCATCAACGACGAATCTCCATGCGGTAGGTGGCGACAGTCTAACAAAAAGTATTAGTTCAAGTATAAAATATTGGTTTAAGCCATAAGTTAAACGAAACACTGACACTCACAATACAAGTGAAGCACATTTACTATAAATTATGTTATTGTTGATGCGTTATTTGTCACACGCAATACAAAAGCAATTAAAGTACAAAGATGATAAAATTCCGTCATTATTCACGTCATATATGACTGCAGATCATTCTACAGTAGTCAACTCATAATAACCTCAGATTGTCTGGCCATGCACGAGTCAGCACGAGACCATGTTTGTACATTTTAATTAGCTCTAGAATATACCACACATGCAGTCAGCTGCACCTTCAAAACGCGAATAATTTCAGACTACAGTAGTTCTTGCGAATTTATTTCAGGACGACAAACGTTACCTAATCAAATCAGTTCTATTTTATTAGATAGAAACTATAGGCTATTTTTTGAATGCATCGCATCATTAGAAAGTAATGCTCTTATACATAAGTATAATCACCCGATAATGCGCTACTTCTTCAATGACGCTTTAGTCGACCGAACTGAACGGGAATGCGTGAACTTTCTCAGACACATTCCTAAATTAATTTGGTTGATTCAATTCGTAGTGGAGAATCTGGCTTATCGTAAAGATTCTTTCGTCAACAAACGTCATCTGAAACGTCATATCCGTAACCAATGGATACGGGGTCAGGCCAGTCGGGCCGTGGACGGTCGAACGGACCAGGACATCAACAACTGCACAATTTTGGACAACTACCAAGTAGACAAACCCACGTGGATGGTTGACCTGGGTCGCAAGGTCAAAGTGGCCGGAATCATGATCCAGACTTGGACTGGAAATGAGACAGGTAGGTCTATACTTTCGAGTAACGTTAGAATTGCGTAACATTTCTATAGGTTTGCAAGGCAGCCAAGATAATAGCTAGACGTAGGCTAGATAATAATGTAGGCCTAGATATAATCATTTTTGTCTTCTTCATGCGCTAGGTGTCGCTTTTGTTTGGCGTTGCTACGCAGATAAGAGGATAACTAGATCTACTCTGTGTTCGATAGTGAATCACGTCTAACGACGGGTAGACTTACAGCGAATTTTAGGGATGTGAGATGCAGTAGGCCTATCATCCTATGTATAACATACATGTATTGAATATGCTAACAGCATGTGTATAGGCCTACTTATAAAATAGAGATCACACTACACAGGAAAGCGCAAGAAGATTTATGTAAACTTAAGAGTAGTCACTGATTCACAAAAATCTCAAAATCTAAAGATTAAAATAATGACATCGTCATTTTCTCTAGGCCTACATTACTAGCAAACCAAATCATCGCTTTTGTTCCTATGAAGAGTTTTGTTACGGTAATCATTGGTCTCTCGTCTGCTTGTCAGCTTTTGACTGCATAACTATAAACCTTTGTGTCAGGGTTAAAGTGGGTGGGAGCGCCTGGGAACGGCGTTCCCACTGCTCTCCAAATTCTTTGCTTGAGGTCCCACTGCTTCAATGCAAGAGAGAACAACGTAACACATACAAATTACAAGTGAAACCTTTAGAGTTCTCACTGCTCACCGAGACCACTTTAACCACTGCTTAGTGTAGAGGGAGAGGATTTGATTCCATCTTCAGGTAACACTGACATGTCGACATCGAATCGTGATTACATGCACAACCTGGAGAAGTTGGTCGTCTACGTCGACAACAAAGCGGGCAAGGAGAAGGTCGACCATCCGGGCAACATCTGCGGCGGGGTGACGAGACAGAACGACGCCCTCTACCGACCCAAGCTACACGTGCCCTGCAGGCGCCCCATCAGCGGCCGTTACGTCTACGTCGAGGCCTGGGGAATGGCCAACCGACCGAGTAGACTGTTCAGTGCCGTACTCTGTGAGGTCTGGGTCTACGAGTGAAAGTGACCCTGCTGCTTGGGGGGGGGGAGATCATGACCATCTGGATTCTGTCGGACCTATTACGGGTTTAACGATCGTTGCAGTGGTTCGTTTGTTGTCTGCCTTCTCTTTCTTTTGACCGTCGACGATGACGACCGCAACGCAATAACGTAGCTCACTGCATGGGAGTGCAGGCGTCGTTTAAGTGTCTTAGGTTAAGTGACATTGCTGAAGCGCTAGTGTATTTAAGTCTGTAGGCGGATGAGGAGATTGGCGGACGAGGATTGGATTTTTTTTCGGTTATGGAAAATGAGTGCGATGGATAGGATGCGGAATGTAAGAGGAATGAGGAGGAAAAGGGGGATTACGGGATGGGAAAAGGCTGACAAGACAAGTTAAGGGTTGACGAAACAAATCAGCTTGAAATCGAAAAGAAAGTTTTTTAAAATTTAATTATGACCAATGTAACAGGTTAGTTGTGCAGTTGAAAGGTACTGTTGGTATAGAAAGCATTTATAAAGCAAATTGATGTAACTTTATCAATTAAAGAAACGGGTAAGTTATGGAGGAAGAATGAATTGGTTGATTGAAGCAAGATGAGTGCATTAAGAATTGCGGAAGAATAGGCGAAATGACGGAGCATAATTATTATGCATGCAGTGAAGGTCAACTGATGGAACTCGTGATTAGTTGATGTAGACGCTTCGAGGTCTGGAAGAAAGACGATAGGTCTAAGCATCGGTTGTCATTTTTTTTATATTTAGGCCTAAGACGGTCATAAAGTGCTGAACTCTTGAAAACCATCGTAATGCAATTAACGCCTGGCAAGTACTTCAAACAATAAATTCATATGCTGGTCTAAACGACAGAAAACCTCGTTTCACTCAACTTGGAGGACACTCAGGACAGTTAGACCTGTAGCCTCTATCCACGCGATAGTATCAGTTTCGGAGAAAATCCCCGTACCAACAGACCTCAAAGATAAAGATGTCCCGATTCTAAGAGTCTGTTTGAAGAACACGGAGTTTGCGGATAAGGAAAGGTGGGACCGCTATAGCAAGACATGTAGAAGGTAGGGCTATATACGGATAGCGAGAGGGATACAGAATAGAAATACCACATAGACATCAACCTAGAGCTCTTATGACAATTTTGTTAGACTTTTTCTTTCCGAGCATTGTATAATTTAAAACTTGTGTATATGTATAATTGTATATAATTAAAGAGACTCTAGAAATATTTGCTCTACCTCTTGGTTGAATTACATAGACTACATTTTGTTCACATCTTACGTTAATTCGATTCCTGCGTTCGCTCTACATAAGGACTGTATTATATATAGATGAACATGGTATTATATTTAGTGTCACTTGCAAGAGCATTGAATAGCGGCGAAACTGGGACAAACGTCAAGTTAACTCAACTATATAAATACACGCTTTCATCAACCATGCAACGCAGGTCGTCGATCATCAAAGACAGAGAGAGAGAGAGCAATGCTCTACGAAAGGTCTGTTCTTGGCACTTGGCACAGTATATATACTATAAGTTTATAAGGCTACAAATACGATGACATGGGGAGAAACAGAGGCAGTAATTAAGAGAGACGAGAGAAGAATTGAGAGACAGACGTAGGCTATACAGATATAGAAAGAAACAGACATATGCTCTTCCGATGCACATGCATGCACATAAAATAAGGGGCAGAGATTGGAGCAAACACAGAGACATAATCATAATGCAAATCAAAGGGAGATCCTTAATCTATGACTTCAAAATGGCTCCACATAAATGTTCTAAACAATCATAACTTAATCAGCAGACGACCAGATCAACTGACAGAATAAGGGACCCAAGATGTAGGCCTGCAAGAGGCTACATCTTTTGCCCCTCTCCTCTTTCCTACATACAGATGCACAACGACACAGGCACGGATACACGCAGACAGACAGACAGATATGCGGAAAGTTCTGGTCAGCGTCCGTTGAAGTAGGACGGTGAGCGTCGAAATCCGATCCAGCTGAGGTAGAAGACGCCAAGTGCCTAAACGCAATTCACAACAATTGGTCACTGGTCGTATATATACGGTAATCGTGTAATCGGTTATATCTGGATCCTAATTCTAAGTCTCTTCCCTTAAGTGGTGTTGTCCTACTCAATCTTTTATCAATAGATGCAGAACAATCAGCCGTTGTCAACTCTCATGTATTACCTGATGGTGTTAAGGTGGTATACTAGGTCCTGACTTTCCTATTGACTATAGCCTAGCTATACCATGCGATAGTTACGGTTTTGTGTATATTTTATTTATTTTTATTTATTTATTTATTCCATACTGTCCCCCTCAAGTCTACTACTTAGAGGCGGTCCGTACTACAGCCCAGAGGTGTGTCGGAGTTCACACCGAAGCGCCAAGAGCAATTGTGAGTGAAGGAGTTGCTCAAGGTCCCGTATACATATGCCATGGGTTGGAAGCGAACCTGCGACCTTTGGAACGCAAGGCGGCGACTATCACACTGCGCCACAACGCCCCACAATATGATAATTATGTTCTTATAGCCTGCGTATCGTTACTATCGTATGAACAATGAAATTATGGTTATGATAATAATTGTTATGGGGAGGTAAACTGATCAATAAAATAATTATTCTTTTAGTTCTTTGCCCTTTGCTTTATTTTCATGGCGTCTGCCTCCCTTCTTGTTTTCCTCTTTCCTTCCCTCATTTGGTCTCCTCTGTGAATCTGTAAATGTCTCATTTTCTCTTCCTACGTGTCTCTAGTTCCGGCATTCTATTTTCATCCTCCCTACAGTCATTTCCTCTTTTCAATTCTTCAAATTCCATCTCTCACTCATTCACTCACTCAATCATTCAGTCTATCACAACAAACTCATTCTCTCGCTTGCTCACTCGATCACTCACTCACACACCATCGCACACCAATACTTACTAACTATCTCTAAGTTCTAACCTCTGACTAATTCACTCATGAATGCAATCTCTCCGATCCGATGCACTCTATTTTGGTCTCCTCTCCTCGGTCTGTCTGTCTGTGAGGTATCTAGAACAGACAGACATATGAGTTCTAGATGCCTCACTGCTCAGCAGCATACATTTAACAGACCGACTAAAAAGACGGGACATAATAATTATAAATTGATCGACCTGTAGACAGATAGTACCGAAGACCAGAGCGGCTATTTTGTTCGTATGTCGGATGAGCCATCGAGAGATAGGACTGTGACAACCCTGTAAACAGCAACAACATTCAATCTCTTCAAGAATCAAATTAATTTCTCAGAACCGCTGCCAGTGCTTAAATTCAGCAGGATCTTGAGGGATCTCAGATCCGGCACCTCGGACTTGAGATTCACCACCTAAAGTAGGAGATCCACCACCTCAATTGGGAGATCCACCACCTAAAACTGGAGATCCGCCACCTCAAATGAGAGATCCACCACCCAAAATCTGATAACTATTCTTCAGTCTTGCAATGACTTTCAATAATCGTTACGGCCGCACATACGGCCGAGGCGCCGCCCACTGACAAGAAGAGTAACAATGATAGGCCTCCGTATGAAATTCGGATATTCCAACTCGCCTCATATTCCAAATGTTTAACTTTAACTGTCTATCGGACATCTCCTACATAGATGCAGCAAAGATGTCACTGATTATAGAAATTATCTTTTACTTAGGCTTTACACATTTTCTGCTTTCATTTCGTCTATTTCCGGTCCCTATCGAAAACATTTTTTAAAGTTTAGGCCTAGTTGTTGAGCAAGCTTAATGGCTCGTATATTATTTAACTGATTTTGTGCTTTTTGTATTTTTCTTAAAATAAACTCAAAAAACCTTTAACCATGAAAAAATATAAGAGCGGATGGAAAAAGCAAAATGTAAGAAAGAGGAAAAGAAACGTTACAAAAAGTGTTGGCAGTAGGCCTAACTAAAAATATTACTGAATTCTGTCAACCGCAAAATAGGCCTAAACATTACCGAGTCTGACAGACTGAACTCCAAAGTTGGTCCAAGTTCAAATAAGCTTAGGCCTTCGAGTAGCCCAATTGCTTTTGCAAGTGCCGATATTAACGAGAGGTATAAAGATGTGAGATAATTAACGAACTCTAGGCCCTATATATTGAGTTATTCACCCATTGCGTTCCCCCACAATCTTTAACATAATTATACAAATGATATAGTCAAATTACAAATTACTCAGCCGATCAACCATTTTATATACATATATATATATATATATATATATAATTTATTCGCTAGGTATGCTAGGGTCGCATTTTGTAGAGTTCTATTCAATAGGCCTACGGGCGCTTATGAAATTAACGGTCAAGGTATTCGCTTATGTACAGGTAGTTAATGCTAAAATTTACACATTAAAAATTTACGTCGTTTTGACGGGTTACAGCTAGTTATATAATAAGTATATAATATTATAAATACTAGCCTGCGTGTGTAGAAAGATGCTGCTCGCGACGCCTTGTTTTGCGTCGAGTTGACACTGTTTGAGATTATCTGGTTCCGGTGGATCGACTTTCTTCATTGAACAGCAGCTCATAGGAAGAGTCTCAAAACACAGACGACATATCATCATCCATCATCATCATCTGATCAGCAGCAGACGAATACTTTACAAATCGATTGGAAGCCCACCGTTAGCACACGTCTTAATTAGAGCCTTTCACCTGAACTTACTTTGCTCTAGTAGGCCTACTGCTGTCGGTGTTATGCCAGCATAGGCGCAACCACGACCCAGAAGTTGGGAGGCCCTTCTATAACATCGAAGGGGGGAACAGCAAATGCCTAAAGACTATGGGTTTGTGTGGGTGCATTGAGCTCCTCAGCGACATCTGTTAAATTTGTTATCATTGTTGAATTGTTGTCTTTCAATATCAACATTAAGTTTTTTTGTAAATAACGTTAACAATTTAAACTTAGCTTATAGAAAATAGGCCTATAAGCTGGTTTAGGCTTAATTTTTTAAATTGTAATGGTAGGCTATTAAAATTCGACGATCGCATGGTGTGTCGCAAGATTTTGTGACAAGTTCAGGCGTGTCGTCTGCCAAAAAAGACTAAGAGCCTCTCTGCATTATGGAATCTGTAGACACACTTACAGCTGCTGTTGTGCTGTCTCAAGTTAATTGTGATACATTTTATATTCGTGTTTTTCCATGGCCATCGTACTAGTTGGTGTGTTGTAGTTGTCAAAGACACAATTGAGGGTCTTAAGACAAGAAAAGTTTTCAATTAAATAATGGGCTGAGAGTGGGAGCCAGTGAAGTGAAGACCTACAAAATGAAGAGGATAAGAATAATTTTAACTTGGGTTAGCCAAAGAAGGAGAAATTTTAGTTGCCAATTCTCGAATGGATAATAGCATATGCACGGTATCGTACTAATTTATTGTATTTGTGCACTGTGCTTGCAATGGTATACTTAGATTAATTGTAGAAACAAAGGTGGGCTGACTAAAAGTTGTATAACTTTTGTTCTATCAGACTGTAAAAGTTTATATAAAAATTTCTACTTTTAACCGAAATATTAGCAAAACATGTAGGAGGGTCTTTTTTGATCCACCCTGTTATATATAACAAGCATTGAATGTCTTACCATTTCTCCTCGTGCGCTTCCGATTCCTCCGAGGTCGATGTAATCTTTATAGCTGCTCACCCCACAACACATCAGCTGCAAAACGAATCAAGAAGACTGAATTGAAATTAGATTATTTTTCTGTTCGCAAAGGAAATAACTAAGCATTGCTACTACATTAATGGATGGCAAGGGCAGAAGCCTCAAAGACTTTTTTTTACCCAGCCAGCATTTCAATTCAATAGACCCTTATGAATAGGGCCCTACCTCATGGGCTTCATGTGGTTAGGCTATGTTAGCAGGGTGCGGAGTCGCCCTTGTGAGCCTTATTTCAAACACAGATGTAATGCTCTGGTCGTGAAACCGAGGCCATGGAATCCCGTAGGTTCTGGCCATGGAACCGAACCTGATCGATCGTAAAATTAACTGTATAGGACACACATGAACACCTTGCACCAAGTTGCAGGATGACACATTGACACATAGTTAAATTTGACTCTTGCCTAATTTATCCGATGTTGTAGCGTGTAATTTGCCGTGTAGTGACTGTAGTGCGTAGGCTACTTATATTGCCTAATTCATCCAGATGATCACGATAATCATCACCATTACATCAACACGCTTTATGTAGGTCTAATTAAAAGTGTTATATATAATAAATAGTCAGAGACAGGTGATGCGTACGTAGGTCTACCTTCATTTGCATGAAGTCCCAGGACTCTGCCAACTGGAATCCAACGCCGAACCGTTGCTTTCCCAAGACTGAAGTCTTCAGCTGCTCCATCATCGAAGGCTCCAGACCATTGATCACCTTCGCACAAAGACACATACAGCGCTGCTATTTATGTAGATGATACAATTGATACAATTGATGCATTCTGATACAAGCTATACTGAGATTAATGTGGTGTAACTTTGGAACACTCACCAGTGACACTCATGACTTAACCATACTGTAGTGTATTGTATTCCGTCGATAGTTATTGTATTCCGTAAGTACAAAAGAGACGCCGCATACTCGGATCTTATATTGTGTGAGGAGTATAAAAACTTACTCTGGTCTAGTAATCTGTGAGGACCATGAGACACTTACTCTGGTCTAGTGATCTGTGAGGACAACAAGACACTTACCCAGGTCTTGTAATCTGTGAGGACCATGAGACACTTACCCGGGTCTAGTAATCTGTGAGGACCATAAGACACTTACCCGGGTCTTGTAATCTGTGAGGACCATGGCGACGCAGAAGTTGCAGACGAGTGTCGTAACCGTCAAGCAGACAAACTGTTAGAATAAGATGACACATTTTCGATTATAGGCCTAATGATAATGCGGCCGAAGCCGCCTAATAATTAGACCTAAATTGGGTAGGGGGTTAGGCCCTAAACAGACGATGACAAAACAGAAGTTGGTGGGATAATAGTAGGACATGCTAGTATCGTTATTTTATGTGCTAGCAATGGTAAACAAGAGTAATGGTCATATCAACTTTAATGGAAAAGTGGCTGAACTACATGTAAGCCTATTTTCCAATCATCACCTTATTGAAAGATGGCTTGAATTTTCTCGTTGATTTCGTCACTCCCGCCGCTAAATTGACGAGGCCAATCAGAGCCAAGACTAGGCAACACCATCCGGTGACGTCAGCGTCGTCTGATCCAATCACGACCAGCTTGTACTTCTGCGCATGTGTGTTACGGTACCCAACGGTAGCAGTGGTCAAGGCCATCAGACCAGCAAGCTTAATAAGAAACAATACTATTCAATCAGTCAATCAATTGATTTATTTATTGTCAACCAAAGAACCTGGCACAAGAGTTCCATCAAGAGAAAAATATTTTGCAGTTCGTTCCATAGAGACAAAATGGGAGCCCATGGGGACCATGGTCCTGCTGGACAGGGCCCTAGCCTACATTAAATGACTTTCCAGGTGGCGACATATCCTACTGAAAATATTATTTACTTATTCGTAGGCCTAGATTTCTATACCGCCTTTTCAAGTCTACTACTATTCAGAGGCGGTCCCGACTACAACCCTCAGCTGTGTCAGAGTTTACACGCTGAGATGCCTCAAATGTGGGTGAAGGACTTGCTCAATGTTTCCACGCATGCAGTAGCTTGAGTCTGAATCGAACCCTCGACCGTTGGGACGTAAGGCGCCGACTATCTCACTACACCACCATGCCCACTAGCTGAGAGTCAGCAAGAAGACAGAAGTGGGTCTACTCAGGCTTAAACAAGCAGAGAACATCACAATAAGCAGTGGCGAATAACAGCGAAACTCCATGGCCAATGGGATTTCATCGCGATTCAAAGCAGGCCAATTGCTCGTTTGGAACAATGATTAGCCTCGGCCTATCTGGTAGCAATCGGAAATTGATAGGCCTACCAGGTGCAACATGGGGACTACTGACTAGGTCTATACATAGGTGACAAGCGAATAGATCAAATTAAAATACATAACATACAGGGTTTTCATAATAAAAGTAACCCCATACAGTTCTTGATAATATCTTGGTCAAGAGTAGGAATTTTTAAATAAATTTTACAGACTCAAAGGCAATTCATATTTACCTACAATATCTAAATTACACCAAAAAGTTTCGCACAAAACAAAAGTTATTAAACTTTCAGTGATGACACCCACTGTTTTTTGATGCTTCAAAAACGCTTACGAGTTTTTGCTAATTTCCTTCAAAAGTAAATGCTTTAGAATCGATTTAATATGCTTAAAGAAAATTCATTTACATATATATACAAAATTTTATCAAAATTTTTCACACGGAACAAAAGCTGCTGCACTTTTAGAGGAGGCCACCTGCCGTATTTTGATAATTCAAAAAAGTTTGACGCAATAAACGTTGCAAAATTGCTGCAACTTTTGTTGTATGTGAAATATTGTGATAACATTTGGTCGTTATACGTTCCTATGAATTATCTTTAAACCTGTGAAATTTCATTTTTAAAATGTTTAGCCTACATTTGGCGGAAATATCAAATGTTTACGTTTGGCGGAAATAATAGCAACAAACTCATAAACGCTTTTGAAGCATCACAAACAGTGAGTGACGCCAATGAAAGTTGAATAGCTGTTGTTCTGTGTGAAATATTTAGATGAAATTTGGCAGATATATGTAAATATGAATTGCCTTTCGGTCTGTAAAATTTTATTTATATTCTCTTACCTTTGACTGAAATATTATCAAAAATCGAAGGGGCTTACTTTTTATGAACATCAGATTAAATTTCATTTTGACCTCAATGAAATCTCACCATAGATCATCTGATCTCACGGAACTGAGACTAACCCGTGCAACATCACGTTGGCCTAGCTGCCTAGGCCTACTTATTTCATAGTGGCTGAACTCAGTGCATTGTGAATAAAATTACATCGTCAGGAATATTGCTCATCACAATGCATTGGACTGGAAGACTGTAGCAACTTATAGACCTACAGTTAGGCCTAAGCTTATACAGTCCATAGGTCAATATAGGCAAAACTACGTCAAGCCATACTGGGCCTATAGCTTAACACTTCAAAGTCAAAATTAAGATGGAGCCTTTACATATTTGGACTACTATCATTAGCCCTGTGTCTAAAGCTTCAAATACATAATCATAATGGCCAAGAATTAAGAAACGAAGAAAGCAATCTCTGTTGTTTTCTTACGGAGACAAGAAGTGATTCGATCTTCATCGATAGAACGAATTCGATGAGTCCAGCTAGCGCCATCTTCTGATAACATCAAGAAAACCCAGTTTCACAGATCATGATAGATATAGACAGGCCTATAAGACGGAAAAGCTTAGAACACAGCAACAGTATAGGCCTACTCTGTAGACACTTCAGACCATGATACATATTGCAATTAAGGTCTCAGGTCAGGTAGCAAGGCTCGAAACAAGTAAGATACATTGCATAGGCCTTGTAGGCCGCTTCTGAGTAGTGGAGGACTTGAAGGGGCGGTATAGAAATGTGTGAATAAATAAAAATAAATAAATAAATGCATGAACATTTAAGACCGCAATCATGCAAGCACACATACTGCACACAGACTCACAGAGTCTAAGCTTATAGGCAAGTGGTATTCATGAACATAAATAAGTGCAAGCATTAAAAAAATTGCACGAATTGCAAACATAGACCCACAACGCCCCTACATAATTACGTTCATGAAGGCAAAACAACTTGGACCATTGCTGGGTCCCGATTAGGGCCTATAGTTTACGACGAGTAGGCACAGTTCGGGTACAGAAATGCGAGATTGGAATGACCATGACTGCCTACCCTACAGCCTACTATTATACGTGTAGAACTATGTTAATAGCCTCTGAATCTTCGTATAGGCCGATCTAGGCCTAAGCAATAATTATGCTGCTATACTGCACTGTAAACGCGTAGGCCTCAAGTCATTATTTATGGATTCCGGTCGAACATCCATCCGTCAGCTCAACTTAGAGATCCACCATATGAAATCTGATAACCATTCTTCAGTCTTGCAATTACTTTCAATAATCGCTGCAAATTACAACAAGCTGTGTACGTGTTTGCCTAAGTAAGGTCTACTGCAGCTGTTTGAAAATCGCTGTCCGCTGATCGCAGCCAACGATCTCTTATTAGGCCCTACATTATTATATAGCGGTCGTAGCGCAAAGACGCGACAACGGAAGTACTGTAGGCCTATGCGTCTGTTAGAAATGCTAAAATAATAATTAAGCCTAATAGTGAGACTTAGATTGCAGTAGAACAGGCCTACAAGTTTGCTTCATTTTAGATTAGTTTTTAGAAGGCTTAGTCAAAACAATTTAACACCTCAAAATAAATCGTTTGATTAGTTCTTATGGAACTTAATTTGGCTTAGGTTTAGGCCTACTGATAGGCTGCTTCGAAAATCAGATCGTAGATGACTAGGCCTATATGTATCTGTCTTGTATAACGAACAGTAAAAATTGTAATTGGGAATCTACTGGAACGCCGAAACCTTAGGCCTATTCCGTGAGAAAAAGACAAGTTATGAACTGATGATTTACATGAAATGTGATAAATACACTGTGGTTCAATAAAAAGTAAGTCAACTGTTTTCGATACATCTCCAATACCTGATACTGAATCATACTAAAAGTTTTTCACATATTTAGAGAATTGAACTAAGAATATTATTCCAAAATATCGTATGATTGAAACATTCCATAAATTTTATATGAGTTTTCAAACTTCATATAATGAAAAATAGGTTTACATGCAAATTTCGACTGCTTGATTCAATAAAAAGTAAGCTAAACTTTAACTACCAATTTTTAGGCTATGAACAAAATATTAAAACTAGAACTATAATTTTTTATTAGTGTTTCAAAAAGAAAAAATATGCATATTCTTACTCTCTTTATTTAATGATTTCCGGTTTTTTTCTGCACAAAGAAGGTGATATTACGATAGAGGATAATCGACGGGCTGTCGCTCAATAGTGTCATTGCCTCCAGGCTTGCGTATAAGCAGGACACTTCGTGCATTTTCTTTAATTAAATCACCAAACTATGGGCCTACAACTGAGAATTTCTTCAAACAAAACTTGAAACTGTCTTTGTCTTATAATTAGCCCACTTTATTTTATAAAATTTGATAGAAAGCTGCTTGTAAACCTAAATTTCGGTATATGAAGTTTAAAGACTCAAAAAAATTTATGGTCTGTTAGAATCATATGATATTTTGGAATAACATTTTGGTCTACTTCTCTAAATAGCTGGAAAATTTTAGGATGATTCATTGTCAGGTATTAGAGTAGAGATATATCAAAAACAGTTTGGCTTACTTTTTCTGAACCACGGTGTATATAAAATTGAACTACTCCTACAAATATCTCTAGGAACTAGCCTGGTTCCTTGGCTCTGCAGTAAACATGGCGCAACTCGAGATGGATATAATTATACATTCAAAAAGCCAAGAAGAACTATAGTCGTGTTCTACAGTGCGAAAGTAGTGTACTTGTGGAATGGATTGGACAAAAGTGCTGAATCAGTGGATAGTAGACCCTACTACAGCTTTTGAGAGTAAGCTATGAGAGTAGGCTAAGCATATTGAACACAGTTACATGGAGCACCATTGATTACTTGCAGTTTTACTAAGTTTCTAGCACAGACTATATATTATCTTCTTAACCACTTAAAATTTGTGTCATGGTTTTGCTAAAAAAGATAGTGTTTTTCTGGTAACTTATTTTGCTTGCAATAATAACGTATTTTTAATTTTACCGGAGTTGCGAGCGTTGTCATATTAAGCTATAGGGATTCATTGGATTGGCCTAGGTTTTTAGATTTGCAAAGAAATTAGAGATCCACCACCTCTTCATGAGCAATTTAACCACTAAGCTTACTACTTTTGGAAGCAAACACACAGTTAAACAGTGCAAGCCTAAAAATAAATTTTATTGTTGGAGTTACGTCAATTGAGGACATATCATCGAGGGGCAACGACACGAAAGAGATTTATAGCCGCTGGCCTACAGCCTTCATTCAATGTTATAGTTCTCCAAAATGAACTGGGGTGGGGTCAAGAACTTGAATCTCGGAGTCATGTATAAACCAGAAGAAACTGACTTCCTTTTAGTTATTACTCGTATTTCTCAGTAAACATCTTCTACGTAGGCCTAGTTCTAAAATTTTCCCTTTCCAAGCCCCCAAAACTGTAGTCATTTACTTGTATTTCTCCATAAAAAGTCCTGGTTTATCAACATTTTCATCCCTCTTTTCCTTTTTTCGAGTTGGGGGGGGGGTTGTCAGAAGCTGACCCCAACCTATTTTCCCGCTTAAGTGAGGTGGTCAGACAAGTAACTGGGGGTTAAACCCCGTCAACCCCCCGACCACTAGAACACTGCCCACAATTAGGTCAGATCTACTCTATAGGCCTACATTACGTAGGCTACGCCGTGTCAAAAGCTTTTTTGTGTCGATTCGCGGGATCGATGATGCTTTAATTTAATCATTATGCCTAATGCAGAAAAGCAGTTGAGCCTCTGTGAGAGGGCAGTATAATTATTTAGATCAGCTCAGTAGGAAGCCTAGCATGACTGTAAATCAGGAATGGAAAAAAACAAGACTTTTAAAATGAAAACTTGTTTTTCTTTGTTTTTGTTTTTTATTTATTATTAAGATTTTCCGATTTCGGATGACGTTAAGAAAAAAAACTCCAACTCAGATTAATTCAGTTGAGATTTCACACCGATAAATACATTATGATTGATTTCAGTTGATTATATTAAATAATAGTAAGTCAAATTCCGGACTTTAGGCCATTGAATTAATGCTAATAAATAATTCTAAAAATATAAATTAAAAACCAAAAAAGAAAAAAAACATTTTGCCAGCCCTGCTGTAAAGGAATGTAGGTCTAGCCAATGAATAACCAATAATAATTTTTTTTTATTGCCTGTTGAGCGCGATTAAGGTCAGCGGCAATTAGATCGTGCTTTGCTTGAGGTTAGCATGTAAGAAAATACCTTGATGTTAACAATTCGTTTTATGATGGACCTAGGCCTACAGCCCTACACCTCCCCATTCATATTCTGGCTAACCGAATTCATGAAAACCATGCGCTGCATAAAGTACATGTCTACGCCTGGCCTACGTCACCAAGAACGACGTACTCATTCGATTCGCAGTTTAACTTACCTCGCTAGATGGCAATACAACGCAGGTGTTTACCTGTGTTTTACCTGTCACTCGAGCAATCAATGAACGGCCTTTGTCATCACAACAACTGCTACACGGGGATTTCGGCATTTCGCGCGACCAACAAGCAAGAACACGTTTTACAACTCACGCAAACTCACCAAGGTTCAGTTAAATTGAAGGAAACTAATTTGTGAAGCTCGACAATCCTACAACTTAACCAACTTTGCATAGTATATTAAATCTCTCAATCCCTGCAAAATCATGACATGACTCTACGTAACCTACCGTAGTCTTCTTGTAGTCGGCGCCCGTGATTAGTGATGTCTGTACGGTTTGCACTGAGCCTTGCTCACTTCCTTTGTTTACTTCTTCATTGTCTGACATCAGTCGTTCGGCAGCGGCGCCTCTAGTTGACTCCTTGGCCTTTATTATTATATTCGGACCAGAATCGATCCAGAAAGTGCAGCCGATGCCGCACGATGTAGAACACAGTCGTCAGTTCATTAGGTCTATCTACTAGGCCTACTAGATTAGACCTGGGCAGGTCTACCGGCTGTTGTA
>JAQFXW010000811.1:0-16884 GCA_034693945.1 Dendrobaena attemsi
TGAAATGTAAATTCTGACTGTTGCGTTTGCAGTGTTCTTACAAAATTCTGAATTTTAGCCGTAGGCATGCAAAGGCTTGACTGTCATTTGGGGGGGGGGACTTGAACATCGTTAAGCCCCCCCCAGCCTAAAGCTAGTTACGTGCCTGCTCCAAAGACAACTCATCTGATTTAGAAGACTTAGCTGTCGAGAAGTTGAAATTATGCCTTGGTTGAAAGTGGCCTGATCCAATGTTCCAAACTTAGCTCTCCATTAGACGTATCACAATGATGTACCACTGTCGTATAGACCTACTCGGGTGGTGTCAGCTCAAAGTCAAGATCAATGACGACGAGGTCGACATTAATTATATTATTCGTTACGATGCTGCCAGCCTGCCTCTAAAGCAGAGACTAAGCCAATGCACAGGACATTCTGTTCATGTTTCCTTGATTTATTTTATAACTCAATTAGACTCCGTTCTAGCACAGTTCTAGTTCTATTGGAGTATTTCCTTATTTAGCGCGATCGTTTAGTATACTGTAGAACCAATTGAAGCTGAAGTGTTAATGAATCTCATTCAACCATTCGTCAGACGACTAGAGATTAGAATTAGATTAAGCGACGGCAAATTCCACACGAGTAGAATATAAAGCTTTTGGAATCGATGTTTCGAGCGTCAAGCCATGATGAATATCTGCAATAACCGATCGACCTCGATCACCCTTCTGCCTATCGAATGATCATCGAGACTTGACTAAAGCGCCTGTGAATATTAGCCGCCACGTACTGCTCTTTTGTAGGCGCTCTAGAAATCTCGAGATTACGATTACATGTACCTTATGCTTAAATGATATTGATCATTACTGTATATGATGATTATAATCATAATCGTAACACAAAGCTTCTATAGCACAGAGCGCGCACAAAAGCGGAGTCGCGGGAACCAACTTATTCACAGGCTGACTCAAATCAGATTCGTAAGGCAGGTGGTCAAAATCCAGGAAGTCAGACCGGAAGACAAAGCATAGGCAGCTAAGGCGGATGTGTACAGTTTAGACGACGAGGGAGGTGAGAAGATGGGGAATGTGGACAGGATTTGCGAAAAAGTGTTTTCATAAGACGGGTAAGATATTTGTAATAATACAGATGGGAGCTTATTCCAGATAGGGGAGCAATTTGCGAATTTGAGTGATCATGCGACAGGAGGGCAGAGAAGCGTTAGGATGGGATAGGGTTGAACGAGGTGGCTGGTTTGTCAACAAGTTAACAACTGATGGAGATAGCAAGGCTACAAGTATTGAAGTCTGTTATAGGTTATAGTGAAAGGACTTTATATTGGATTCGTTGAGGTATTTAAATCCAATGGAGAGATTTTGTAGGGCGTTCTAGATGGCTTGAAGACGGTTTATTTGGGTTTGTCGATATTAAGAAAAGGGAATCGCAATAATCAAGTTAAGTATGAACCATAGATGAAGCGATTATAGATGCAGTTTTGTAGCAAAGTATAGAGTGGATTATGTGGCAAAGGCGTGTGATATTTGATCAGAAAAACTAAGTTCTGGTTAAAAATCACAACCAGATTGCAGACCAGAGTGTTTGCAGTGACTTTGTGAGTGGAAGCAGACATTGCAGAGTCAAGGCTGACAGAGATAGAGGGATCTGGGATTTTCTTGAGTTAGTCACGGAGGCCTATGAGTATAAATTCAGTTTTAGAAGGGTTCACGGCTTCCTGCACAGTAGATTTGAAGTCATCCCGGATAGATTTGAGTGACTACATGGATTAGATGATCTATGGAGTCTGAGAGGCTGTTTAGAAGAGAGGAGATAAATAGTTGAATGCCTTGATGAGCAAGCCGAGTGGAGTTGGCTTAGTGTAGTGGATGAATATAGAAGAGGTCCAAGAACAGAACCTTGAGGAACACCACAGGTAAGAGGACATGACTGGGATCAGGTTTCCGACGTTTTAGCAGAAAATGAGCGGGAAGAAAGGTAGGATTGAATCCAGACTAAAGAGGAGAGTGGTACTCAGTAAAAGCAAACCTAGTAGGCAGAGGCGCAGCCAGAAACTGATTTCGGTGGGGGGGGGGGGACGGTTGGTTGGTTGGTTTCCGCCGGAGAAAACTGATGACCTTTTTTAGTCATTCGCCCCAAATCTGAAAATTTGTGTTCTGTAAGTCGCCGAAAAAACTGATGACCTTAAGTTTCTCAGATTTTCGAGTCATTTCCTTCTGCCAAATTTACTTTTCCGTAAAAAATATTGACTAAAAAGAAAACATAGCACCATGACATACCAACAGTTTAAAATGGTTCAGAAAAATGTAGGCTAGTCTGTGTTAGAAACTTAAAATCACTGCAAGTAATTATATTCAATACCCTTACTGTCACTGAAATTTCCTCTCAAACCATTCTAGAAGTAATCAACTCTTGCACTGAAGTTCTCTTTGGCGTATTGAATATTTTATTTCTGCATCCCGAGTTGCTGCTAATTCAAAGAACCTCTGTCAACATTGATGTACATTGTTTTGCAGATTAGTTCAATTTTTTTGTATATCACAGTTAATCTAAGTTAGCAGTTCATTTAAATAATTAATTCATCACAGAATTAGATTTCGGCATTTCCATTAGACCCCAATTGCATTTGACCTTTCGTAATGCAAGTGCTGTGCTTCTTTTCTAGACATCAAGTAGGCCTAAGCCTACCTAGGTTCAGTAGCTAATCATAGGCCTACGGCACACTGATTTTGATTTCCCAACCCGTTCCATATCATAGCAATGCCTTCTACAAACGAGTCAAAAATGAAGCAAACTACTGTTTTATCCTTGGAATGCATACTTCTTATTATTACACCTAATTATAGATGCAAAATACGAAAGCCAATTTTTGCATTAAAGCCGCAGCGCGTAACATACACATAGGCTTACTTCCGTCATCGCAGCCTTGGGCTACTGCTGTATTGTGGGAAAGTAGGGCCTAGTAAGAGATCGCTGGCTAAGACCTGCAGACAGTGATTTTCAAACAGCTGCAGAAGACATAGGAAAACATGTACGGTAGGCAGTTTGCTATAAATATAGTGATTATTGAAAGCAACTGTAAGACTGAAGAATGATTATCAGATTTTGGGTGGTGGATCTCTCAATCGACATTGCAGACTTCCAATTTTAGGTGGTGGATCTCCAATTTTTAGGTGGTGGATCTAAAAGACCGAGGTGTCAGAAGTTCAGATCAGGCTGAATTTAAGCACTGTTCTGAAACCTGACACTCTTTGATGCGCGTGGCCTCTAGACGCAATCACATCCAAGCGATAAATGCGTGGCAGCTAGACACTTCATATAATTGCAAGCATGTGATCAACACATTTATACACCAAACAAGACTACCCAGTCAAGCGTCATGTAAAGTTTTGATGAAAATATGCATTTTAAACTTTTGAACAAGGCCTACTATAATACATGTACAGTGTATACAGAATCAGTACTTTGCATATTGGCCTACTAAATGGAACGTATCAGCCAAGCTACTCATAAAAGATAATTTATGCATTTGTTTTTCTCTGACAGTCCCTGAGGAGATGAACAATTGGGCAATGGCCGACAGGCAACAACCCCGATACGACCAAGGACCGTTTCAGTTGAAGAGAGATCTCCAATCCGTTATTCTTCAGCAGCGTTCACTTCCGGAATCAGATTTCCACGCCTGGTCAGCCAAGAGGCGGTTGTTCAAGCGCGTCTTGGCCAAGTGCATCAACAGCTGCGTCCAAGGGAGCATGAGTTTCATCCGATGTCGTTCCTTATGCAAATAGTCTCCCCAGGAATATCCTGTCCCACGTTTACTTAGTTTTTAAAGAACTGCTCCTTATGGGCATTGTTGGTCATATTGTCAACCATTCTATCTTGCCCCATTTCCTTGAGCACTTACATGATTTCTAAGTCTTTCTCAGATTCCTCCATTGCGTTCGACTGGTCTCGCTCGGAAATTTGCCTTTTGTGCGCATTTCATCAGTTTAACAACAGCTTTTGAAAACAGAGGCCATTGCTATCGGGACACATACTTTAAGCATTATTACAAATATCAGACTAATTGCTTTTATGCATGTATCTTGTGATTAATTAATTTCTTAATCCCAAATCATGATATGAAATAGACAATTTAATTCTTCAAGTCAACACAGCAGCAATGTTAAGTTTGCAAAACAAACTGTTGCACATGGCCACCGACTTCCCAGATTTACCACAAAACCATCTGTATTACATACATGTACATCCAATCCATCCATTGTTTAAAAGTTTTAGTTCAGCAAACAAAGTTAATACTTTCTCAATTTTAAATTTATAGTTACGTCCTCCAGAAATGAATGCTTTTTTTTAATCCCGCATTGACTCATTCTAATTCCTGATAGCTAAACAATTTCAAGGCAAAAGTTCTATTACAGTGGCTTACAGTAGAAATTCATCTTGACTCACATGTCACTAAATATCTCACTTCATTCTGGCTCATAAGGCGGTTCCTGCAGAAGTTTTCCACTTTCAATGCTATCTGTAACCCAGCTGGCAAGTACAATGTGAAACTTCTTCTTCCTGCTTTTGTTGATCTCTCTGAAAACCTTCAAACGGCTGCAGTCTCTGTCGAACACAAAACCACAGACCCAATAACATTACACGCCTTGTAAAGATGACAACACCATTAGAAATAATAATAGTAAACAATATTAATTAATGGGGCCTGGTGGCACAGTGGGATAGTTGCCGCCTTGCATCCGAAGGGTCACCGGTTCAATTCAAACCCAAGTCACATGTAGGGACCTTGAGCAAGTCCTTCATTCATTCATTCATTCATTAAGAACATTTAATATAGCGCCTCTTTAAGAATGCTACTCAGAGGTGCTCCCAACCCCAGCGCGAGTAAATAATGGCTTCGCAATGGCTTCGGCATATAAGCTCAGACACACCTCCGGGCTGTCCATGTAGTCGGGACCACCTCTAAGTAGTAGTGAACTTGAAGGGGCGGTATAGAAATGTGTGAATATATAAAAATAAATAAATAAATAATCATGAGCAGTGCTGCTGTAATAGCACAAGAAAGAAAGTTCATTGTCAAGTTAACGTTATTCAATCTACATACTGGTTTATGTTCTTGACCTACAAAATTCCTATCCCAGCAAATAACAAAGGTCTCAAGCTTCTCAACACAATCTTAGCCTTCATATTGCCCAAATGATTGAAGACAACAGAGAAACTACATATTTGTACGAGTACACACATACCGACAATCCGACATCAAGACAACTACTTTCGTGAACACTTTTAACACTGAAAATACTTTGAAGGAAAGGTTATCCTAAAAGGAAATACTGTCCTTAATTAATTTGAGTATTCCTAAATATCACAAGCATGTCATTACACTAATAATAAGCTCAAATATATAATAGTCTTCTCTATCATATATAAAGAGTTATTATAACAAATTCTAAGATAAAGACAAATATAAAGAGTGATATATACAGATATCAAACACTGTTACTGATTTATGCCATTTGAAGCAGTGCTAAACAGACACACGAAGTAATAAATTATATACTTACAAACGTGATTTAAAAAATAACAATAGAGGTATTACAGTATTATGGTATTAACCTGAAGTCAAGGATTACATGTGACACTTTCTGTGAAATAGAGGCTATGATGGTTGCTCCATGGATTCTCAGGTGAAGACTTGTAAGGTCGAGACTTGAATTCTCAATATGTGTGGCTGGTTTTTCAATCTCTGTGCAGTTATCAAGATATACACTACAAATAAACAACACAACTGCAGTACTGCAGTACTGAACGCATCAGAAGTAAAAATGAGTATTTACTATTTAGTATAGAACTAACGCAAGATGGTCGGGTTCTTATAATAATAGAATTTACTGTGACAGTTAGATTTTAAATTTATCAAAGATTTCAAGAAATATTTTGATAGTTCTTACCTTGGAAAGTATAATTGTCTCAGGATTTCAAACTGTCCAGAGGCTATTAATGATTGAATAGCATGGAGAGGTGCTACATAATTCATTGACTGAATGCACTTCTGAACATCATTTTAAAGGGAAAATGTTTTCCAGTGTTGGGAGGTCACTGATCAAGGTAAAAAGGGAAAGTTCCGCTTTTTGTAACTGTGCACTGCACCAACGTGCAAACGTGTTTATAAAAAGATATGCATAGGAAATTTAATCAATATTAACACACACTGCAACGACTTGTCTACTTCTAGTACTTGTGAAGAATATACAGCATTGCCAAGATCAATAGGTTTCAAATGCTGAACATTTTAATACAATGAGTTGAAATCTCTTAGTGTATATTATAGTGCATCTATGAGGTTCGAAAAGGTACTAAAATGGACACATGTACAATTGTATTATGCAATATATTATATATATGTATATATGGTATATGTAACTTATATATACATGTATATATACATACAACTTTCAGATTGTGCCATAATTCCAATATGATCTTATTGATCATTTTGTTCTTCATACAATGCCAAATAATACTCTTTTGAGATCCTGCTGCTTCCTATTATTGTCTTAAGTCTGGTCTATTTTGCAGGCCCTTTGTACATGGAGGGCCTTTGTACATGGAGGGGTGTTTGATAACTCAGTGGTTAGCGAGCTGGACTGTCAACAGAGAGGTCTGGGACTGGGTTCATATCCCATCCAGGGCAGAAATTTGGTTCGAGATTTCTGCTCCATTTGCATGGTTGTACCCCCTAGCCAACTCAGCTATGATGAGTAAACTGACCACACACTGTCAGTGGGAAGATGAGATGGTGAGGGAGAGGACTGGCCACCCATCCTTTTATGCTGAGGCTAAGAATATGAGGTCGCTACCGCTTCATACCAATGGCTGCCTCCAGGCTAGCTTATGGGGCTGCTCATGGAGAGTGCCTTTAATTGGTGTCCACTATAAGAGGTGCTTCAGAAATCACCAGACACAATACAATTAACCACTGAAAACTTCTTTACCCATAATAAATAAAATTTACAAATTGTCAGTTAAGGTTGAAATCCTACCAGCACAACCTGAAGAGACCATGAACAGAATCATGCGGAAAGTATCGCATTTCGACATCTGCTAATTCTGCGGAATCTAAGAGATTCAGCTCACCCTAAACAGAAATTATCACCATTATTTATCTAATCCAAGGTATAACTAACCTCAGATACTATGAAGGGGCCAACGACAATGACGACCACAGCGACTGCTACCACCATACCCTATCAGTATTATTATAATTATTATTAGTTAAATAATTAATCAATATATCAAAGGCTATGTAATTTATATATGTTAGCATTAAGATAAGCATAAACGTATAAGTACCAAATATGTGCATACAACACCTCTAAGCAGGTCTCCCTGGTGAATAGTTTCTTAGTTATAAATTCAATACCCAAAAACTAACCAAATAAATCATGCTGAACAATTAGTTGTTTACTTAGATTTGATAGAATTACAAATTCTACTTATTTTGGCGTAAACTCTTTTAGTTTTTGCTAATATCAGAGTAATATTTGGTTGTGCACTGTACAGTGTACACAATAAAATTTATTATTAGGCGGCGGCCTGGCGCTGCCTTGCATTTACACCTAGAGTACAAATTAAGAAAAGGTGTTACAGTTTTAAAAGTCCAAGATAATAAATGAAGACAGGCACCAACCGAATTTTCAATCTTCTTGAACACTTTTTCTAGCTTTTCTTCATTTGTGTCCTCATTGTAACTGTCGCCATAGCAATCGTAGTCAGATGCCAATGACGCTGCAGTCTTACTAGAGACATGAATCATTTCCAAAGGAAACCTATGACACGGAAATAACAACGAAATACCAATTTATAAACTTTTACAGCAAATACACTATCCACAGTATACAGGTCTAAACTACCAATCTATTAAGTATAATGACTCAAAACTAAGAGAAGCTTCATTTTAAAATGATCTTCAGATTTGAACAACGAACATCATACCAATTTATGACATTTTATTTGAGCACTGTGAGTAAGAGCAAATTGGTCTAAGTGCTGAAATTACAACATACCATGGAAGCAGTTGTTGTTGTTCAATACATCTCAACAACCAGTCAACCCTAACAATGTCGTACACTCCCTTGCCGACAATGTTTCGCACCTTTATTGACATCTTTTCAGCGACAACACAGTAAGTGTTCTCCCCTGCAAAGGTTAGCAGACAAGTCTTAAGTTTATATCCATATTCCATCAACAGACAGACTATATTGCATATATATACAGAACCAGGCAGTAAATGTTTCATCCATTCATTATTTGCTACCCAAAAAAGACTGTAAATAAGCAAAATATATTCCACTGGTCCACTTCCTGTAAACCAGCGGTTCTCAACCTATGGGTCACGACCTCAACTGGGATCACCTTACGATTTCCAAGGGGTCGCCTGGAGCTTTCAGAAGTTAGTAAAGTTGTGTACATAGTTTCGTAACATTTAATACAGCGACTTACAATCAATACTTAATTGCACGAAGTCCATTTACAGCCAAAATTGAAGGAGTTAAGCAGAAATAAAAGCACAAGATTACTTTTACAATTTTCATAATTATTCAAAGCGCGAATTAGGCATACTTTGTTGGTCACAGTTACTTTTTTTTAGTTTAGAGATGGGTTTAGCCTACGTGGATAATCAACAGATGAAAGGTAGAACGCACTTAAATTGGACCAAAAATGTAGTGAAGGGGTAAAACCTTATCAATTTTATTGCTGGGCTCGCCACAACCTTGGAAACATTATTGAGGGGTGGTGGCACTAAAAAGGTTGAGAACCGTTGCTGT
Organism: Dendrobaena attemsi; assembly: GCA_034693945.1. Classification (NCBI taxonomy): domain Eukaryota; kingdom Metazoa; phylum Annelida; class Clitellata; order Crassiclitellata; family Lumbricidae; genus Dendrobaena; species Dendrobaena attemsi. The sequence continues at coordinate 8,826 of JAQFXW010000811.1, forward strand.
AAACAGTCAATCAATATTAATATCTTGATCTGTTCTTTATGGCATAACTGTAGAGCATACCAATTCTGATCTGTCAACTGTAGCCATGAGGGCTTTTGCAACAGTTAACCATAGACCTTGAAAAAGCACAAGGAAATCAAAATACTCAGACTTTAATAAATTTCAAATTGATATTTATTTCTTTAAGCCAAATATGTATGAAGCACCAAAGCATATTTTATCACAAGAGAATGATGACTTTATAGAAACCCTTTGGTTTGGTATGGATAGAAATATTCAGAGGCATTTCAGAAAACAATTATAAACAATCATAAAGGCTCAGAGCAGCATACCACTGTAGTCAAAAGTCTTGTATACGTTTATCATTTATTGTATGCAAATAAATCTGTCATCCTTACAAAATTAATCACCTGGATTTTGAACAATTGAGCCTCCAAATTCCAGGATTTTCTCCTCCAAATCACTTTTAGATAAACTGTCAGTACCCGTCATTACACACAATTCCTTCCCGTCAAATAGTTCCAATATCTAGTAAGAAATGCAAATGTGCTATAGATATATTGTATACCACTCCAATTCATTCAATCAAGATATCTGGCACGGCCATACGCTTCAGAGCAAAATACTCGGTGCACTTTAAATTTCTTTGACTTGTCAAATCTTGAATGACTTCAATCTCTGGATCATAACTTGGATGATGATGACTTAACTTGAAGCAACCATCAATTGATGCAGTAATGTAGTCTGACAGCAGCAATATAGAAGTCCTTATGATAGCTGCAACATAGATTTCCTTAGTTGAAACTAGACAAGAACAAAGAACTTGCAGACCATTTATTGCCATTGGATTTTTGAACACATGCAGCGTTGAATTCTACTAGGTTTAGATAAACGGCTTACACTGGCATAATGTACTTATTGACAGTTTAACATCCATTTTCCAGCATTTCACATCCTCACCTGTAACTTTCTTACAAACCGGTTCAACTTCTTTAAGACATTTATGACATTCAACAATATGAACATTGCACATACATATCTAGAATCAGAAAGGCAATATCAGCTAACAGCAGAAATAATGATAATAGACAAACTTTATGGTGCCAAAACACATTTGACCTGCTGCCAGACAATTTTATCAAATAGACTTTGGAATTGTTCTGCCAGGAGTCAGAACACTAAAAGCAGATCTTTTCCATCTGACCAATACTTAATGCAGGGACAGGTAGTAAAAGCTCTAGCAAGATACCATAAAAATGCTCCTATACAATACAAAACACTGCCTATACATGATCTTGATACCACAGTATCTGTTGTTTCCAGACATTACTTTAAAGGGTTTGTTTATTGTATTAAGCTTAAGCGACTTTCTAGCAATTTTTTAATTTCTATTAGACCTATCAAAGGCATGCAAATCTGAACAGCACTGTGAAATCAATCAGCAAAATATAGCAGAACCTTTTTAACTGTTCCTGAATCCACTCCACGAAACTGAGCACCGACTGTAGGCTTAATAGCTCTGTGAATAATTCGAGTCCGCTTTTTCTTAGGTTCTCCTGTTTCATCATTGAAGTCCAGATACTGGCCAGCTAGCTTCCCTGAAGATTTCTAAATTACACAAACCAAGAATTATAACTATCAATTTTGGCACAATGTTTAGCAAACATACCTCAGCAGATGTCAAGATAAAGCAGTTCTTGTTGCAAAAAAAACCCAAGTTTATCAATCACTAAATCTGGATAACAAGTTTGAAAAAAAGATGAATGATCGCTTCATAGCCAAATGCAGCAAATGCAAAGAACTTTGCAACCAGATCAAAAGATCATACCGTACAAACTGACTTAGACCGGAGACTGAGTGAAACATGTAATGAGAAATGAACCTAAAGAATGGCTAAATAACAGAGACATACAGAGTGAAAGAATTAGAAGAATGTGTGAGGAGCAACTGACTTGTTTGAGTTCCATAATGTCAGCTGTTGTCATACATGCGTGCCATGGCTTATCATCTCGGATCTTCTCCACACGTGGAAATCGCAGCGTACAGCCCATCTTGTACTGATCACTGTCAATTATTTCTGCTGCTTTTATCTACCAGTAGACACACATTACAGTGCTCTTATACAGATTCATTTAAGCTATTCTAGTTATTACATATACAGTATGCACAGGAGCAAAGCATGTATAATATTGTATATATTAATAATCATATATTATGTATTTTTATGTATGTATGCAATGCATCAATAAGTTGCACCAGAAATAGCTTAAGAAATCATGTCCTGGATAGTCTTTACCTCAAAAATGTGCATATTTCTAAATTGTGAACAACACTATTATTTATATATAAATTTCACTGACAAGCAGATATAATATGTTTCTGCAGTATGTGCACTTAAAATAATGATTTCATTTAAAATTATTGTACCTGAAGTATTTTCGATTTTTCTGGTTCGATATATGCATCTGGCTTTTGCTTGAGTCCTGGAGCCAATTCTAGCCAAGATGGCGGATTCTTTTTATCAAATACCTTCCAATGTTCTGCCAACAGACGATTGAAGTCATGCAGTTCTTTCCTGGTGTACCCTGAACCTACCTAACACGAAATTTCATGAATTGAATAAATTTGAGCATTTCTAATTTTTCTATTGTAATATTAGTTCAATAATGCAGTAGACATAATTATCCTACGACAACAAATTAATTTTAAAATCTGTAAAATAACTGTAAATCACTCACAACATAATTGTGGTAATCCTTCTGACTCAGATTTTGAAAAGTCTATAATATCCATCTTGTATAAGTATAATTGATGGACTTAGAGGTGGACTGTCATAATATCTGTCTGCACAGATTTCATCTCTAACAAAGGTAATCTACCAGTAGAGATCATATTCATGTTCACCATAATCATCATCCATATGGCAGCTGACTATTTTCGTTGTGGCATAGAAGAAGCTAGGAATAATTGTTTGAATTTTGCCAATTGCAGATATGATCAGACGCAAGAATTATTTCTACCTTGCAGAATGTGTGGAATGTTGTTGGTTTATCGTCGCCTGGCGATGGAACAGCAACGGCGCAGAGAAAATGTGACATCATATGTGATCGAGATCCAATGCCAAAGAATCCACCGACGACCAGCAGATCTAACTCATCCATCAGACCACCAACATATTCCGGTTTAATCTTGTACCATCCACCCTTTCGTGTGTTTGGTTTATAGATGGAGTCCGGGTCTTTCACCATTATTCCCTCCTCTCTTCGGTCAATCGCATCATTCAGAGCATCTGCACAGTCCTGTCTGTGACACATAAGCAGAACATGGCAGTCTTGTATAGAGCTGTTTGTCTTACTTCATTTACTCTGGTCTTAGCATAGGCTATCTAAAACAAATTTTCGTCGTGCGCACTTTTGATAACATTTTCATTTTAACTATGAGCCATTTTGACATTGTGTTAGTTTCGCCAAGAAAAGTGGCATAATACCTCAGAATGATGTATTCGGTAAAATATCCAGAACAGTTTAGTAGCAGTGTCTACAAAGTTGTACGTGGGGGGGCATTGGGGAGGGAAAGGATAAACATTTAACATCTGGCCACCACAGACCAAGATCTGATTAAAGCTGGACCTGAAGAGTTTATATTCACTACCACACAAGCATTACATGAGCAAGCCCAGATGTCCTGCCTCAGCACAGCATTACACACCGGTTTCAAAATGCAAAGCAATAGTTTTATCAATTTGTGGTTTACAAAGAATTCGTACACAAGTTAAGGCCAGGGTAATTGAATTTTCTTTAGGGCAACTTTTAGGTGCAATTAGAAAGCTGGATCAACCATCAAATGATCACATAATATTAAATTCAAAATATAAATAAAGTAAAGTATAAAAAAGAAACAGTAAATGCAATTCATTACAAACTGCCAAAAGATAACAGAAGTCTGCAGAAAGATCATAAGGTGAGTTTCAATTGCAATGTGAATAATCTATTAGCAAACACCGTTGAAGCAACACATCTGTAAAACTGTTGTGGTTAGGAGCCAATGCATTTTATTCAGATTGCATTTGCCTGTTGAAGGATTTAATGATTTTTGTGCTGGCATATGAGTTCGATTTTCACAGGTTCCCTGTATTAGATAAGACATGACCTGTTCTGTTTCTCTGTAAATTCTGATAATATGAGTCTGCCTTCAACAGCATTGAAGACATTTTCCAGTATCTGGCGTCTTGTTCGAAGCGGTTTGTTAGCAAGAATCTGTCCGTTGTACAGCAGAATGTCAAATACGCACAACATTGGATGGTAGCCAGCAATATCTTTCGACTTTATATCAAAATTTTCACCTTTTGTTCCTGGGCAAATGTAAATGATTTAAACATGGAAGATTAACAACATGAAATCAACAAACTGGTAACTATATTCATTTGCATCTCAAAGACACACCCATTGATGAAAACTTCATGGCACAGTCTATCTAGACAACCAGAATAGCATCTTGGTAAGCGAAAAGAATAAGACCACACCATACAGCGAACAATAGACTATTTCACTTATGTTTATAGAATTTGGACTGCTCAATCCTTACAGCCAACTTCAAGAGGCAGAATTAAATAACAGTAACTTAATATCTTGGCATATGCGATGATTAGAGGTCAGTAAATGCTCTCAGTGTTCTACTGAAAAGTAAATTTTTAAAGGTATTGGCACAACAAATGGTAGTAAACAACAGCATGAAGAACTTGCTCAATGTCCATATACAGTGACTGAGGTTCAAACTTGTGCTCTTGCATTACAGATCGAGTGCTCAACGCATTTGGCTATAATGCCCCAATATTTTAAGTTATGTCTATGGAAGAGTTAGCCAATTATCCATAGAAACATAGAGCTGAATGAATACTAAACGATACTGAGCGAGGCAAATTTCTGTACCTGAACCTTATGTCAGGATCAACTTTTGATACTTTTTCAAGAAAAGTAATTTAAAATTACTGGCAATCGATGTAGTTCATTGTTTCAGTGTCAAAGAGTCATCAATTATAAATATAAAGAAAATACACACGAACATGAAAAATTGCATGCTACATCAGAGTATTAAGAATGAGGTCTTACCAATGGTCTTAGACTCGGCATTATAACCAACCATCTCACCATCCAGTACGCATGACTGAACATTTGGCTTGAAACAATTTGCGATGAACGGTGTGAAGTTCCCTGAAGTCCAGTCAGCACCGTAGATATGTGTATATTCATTACCACTATGTACAGATGAAAGACGTTTGGTTCATAAGAAAAGAGCTTCAACTGCATATAATTATATCTATGTTCATTTACTACCTTATTCTATTTACTTAAAAGACAAATAAAATACAACTTCTTATAACTACCAGTAAACATACTTATTTTAGCAGGAAAAGGGCTGTTAAGTTCAAGGTTTTGTGACTGGTTATTGGTAAAGCTGCAGTTTTATACTAATTACAAACTTGAGCAGATCATACATTTAAAATGCACTAAGTGTAAAATCCTAAATATTTGAAGAAATGAGCAATTAATTCTGTCACATATACAATTATACATAATAAATAAAGTGTCAGTGAGTAATGTTTAATTTCATAGCCGAGATTAAACCAACAAATAGTACTGACTGACCTGCGAGAAAAGTACTTGTACTCGTTGTCTTGTTTGTGCAGCTGCATTCTCTCACCATCAAACTTGATTTCAACAAAGAATGGCTTATTGTGCATCAGCTGTTCCACCTAAAATTGACCATCACACTGCAATCCACTAACAGATAAGACTGACCTAGTAAAGGATTTGGCCAATAGTCACATTGAAGCTTTGAATATTGCAGTATACATCTATGGCACTTAGCAGACTCAGTGGGAAGGGGGAATAGAGCATTGGATAACACACTGGAACAAAGCACTTGCGACCCAACTTCGACTGAGTCCTAAAGACCCTTCAGGTCGACTCATCCTTCATTCGCTAGACTGTGTTGTAAATTGAGATGTCTAAATGTGGGGCATAGTAGTGTAGTGGTGAAGGTCGCCGCCTTGCAACTGAAGGGTTGCAGGTTCGAATCCCACCTGCCGCGTAAGGACCTTGAGCAAGTTCTTCACTCAAAATTGCTTGTGGCGCAAAATCACTAGCTATAACATGCAATCTAGATCACATAAACTTACCATTAGTAGAGTTGATGCCTTTTCCAAGAGAAATTTCATTTTGAGAATGTTATATGATTTTGCGTAAACTGTTTTCATGACTTCTTGTAGGCCTAAGCTGTCGTGCGTTTGCTGGCAGACAAATAAAGAATATTCTTACTTACTTACTTACTTACTTTGTCTACTAGTCTTCAACCATGGTAGTATATATATATATATATAATATAGTATATATATATACTGGTAGCGCTAGTCCCAAGCCGAGGTAAAGGACGAGGTGAACTGCCGACGTGTATACGACTCTAAATGAAGTGGAAGAAGAAGAGGATGATAAGAATGGGAAGAAGGAGGAAAATTAACATGAGAAATGCAGATTTTGATCATATTAAAATTCTTCTTAATGCATTATTTTGTGACTCCATAATCATCATATTCCTTTCTTTCTCTGCTATAATCTAACGAGTGCCTTTTTGTAACGGTACGCGCCGGTACGGCGTACCGGAACCTTTTTGAACCTATTAAAATAAAATTTATTTAGCCCACGTTCACTGTTTTTGGTAATTATAGTAAAATTGAAATTGCAACAGTGTTTTGTGCGTTAAAACTCGTATTCCAGGTTTGCAATGTGAGTAACAACTTAAAAATTCATCAGATTTTTAGGACATGAGAAACACCCTAGAAAACGATCCTGGGTTTTAAAATATCGTGTAATTGTGTGTACCGGCACCTACATTTAAAAAAAGCACTGAATCTAACAATAAGAATTGTTCGATTCTAGTAATAGGCTAATATCTAAAGTTGAAAGCATTGGTCATTAGACTTTGAACTTCAGCAATACCAACAATTTACTGGGAAATAAACTCTGCGAGACACTTCAAGAGGCGAAAATGGTCTCAACTTCGAACTGGATGTTGTTAGTCTTCGTCTGGCGGGCACGAACGTGACAGGTGTAGTGCCAAAGTGACACCCAGGCGAAGAGGTTCTCCTTTAGGCCAATTGAGTCGCTTTGTTAGGTAGTTCTTAATTGTAAATTTTATAGCGTCACCTCAAGAGGAATAGCATGTGCCAAGGACTTGCTTCGTAAGGGAAAGGATTTATAATGGAACAATTACTTTAAAAATTGGCACGAACAATAGGGCCTATAGGTCCCCAAGCGTAAGTTCGTATAACTAGGGACGCTACATAAATCTGCTGATAAGAAATGGACCTACTTTAAGTACACTTCATTACTTCAGGAATGAAGTGTACATTACTGTACATTACTACAGCCCACACAAGTTCACGTCGATTGTAATTGAGTCGCTGGACACCCATTAAGCGTGCGCGAGGCCTCTAGCTGTCAGCATTGATCTGTTACATCTGACGGGTGTTGATTTGTCGTCACACCCTCCAGCTGGTTGGGTCGTCGGAGCGAATAAACGATCGTCCAATCAGAGCGGCCGGCTGCATCCGGGCACTTTGAACGAGCAGACGGCGGCGGCCATTGTGTTTCGATCGTAAATAGACTTGGAAGGTTTTCTTTGAAGGCTCCTTATCAGGGATCCAATGTATACACTTATACCATGCACGTGTCTCTCTCTATATGTTTATCCGTCTGTTCGTTTGTCTCTGTCTGTCTCGCTGTCTATTTGATACTCTCTGTTTACCGGTTCGCTAATGTCTGACGTTTTAATCATATATATATCATATATATTTTATATATAATATCATACTATATATTATATATTTTTTTTAATGTCCGGAAGATCAGGCCTCGTCCTCAGCGCTGGGTAGAAAAATGTTTTTGAAGGCGACAAGGATTATATTATATTACATATTATATTGTGTATGTTGCCGGCAATTACGAAGTTATATTAATTTCTAAGCCTTGGGGGAATGAAGTACCTCAGGGCAAAACAGAAA
>JAQFXW010000812.1:0-16881 GCA_034693945.1 Dendrobaena attemsi
TTCTTTTTATTTAGTTACTATCTTGTAAACATATTCTGCGTTATTGTCAGAGTGTTTTCTTACATTAAACGAATATACATATCTGCTCCGGACCGAATTTCGGTTATGCCCTAGAAGCATGGACCATTGTGTTCAATCAGTATTTCTATTCCATTTTCAAAAATTTTTCCCTCCTTAGCTAACTTTTTTCCAGCTTAAAGTCAACAATTTAAGAACTGGATTACGTAATAAAGGCAAACCGTGAATATTTTGAAATTTCCACTAAGCACTACAAATGTTTGTGCACTTACAGTTTCATGGTTTAGTGATTGTTTTACTATGTGTGGTATTTGTATTTGTTGATATGCTTGAAAGTGGGCTTTCTGATTCTTTGTACAGGGATCTACACAATTGAACCATTGGCTGATTTCAGTTGGTCATTAGCTGCTTCAGGTCTTGCATTTGCATACCACTTTCTGCCATTACAACTACTTGCTGTGGTAGGTATTTTTTTAATTTAGAATTACATTTGCAGTTTGCCAGATGAAGCCAGACCTTTATTTTTGTAGTTGACTTAAAAATGCTTGCAGACCAGGTCATTCAGATGATATTAAGTGGCTTATTATTTACTCATACTTCATTTATTTATTAACACATTGATCAGTCATTGAATGTGATGTTTGGTTGTGACTACTGCACACAAAGTCGTTAATTTCAAAGTCAGCCAACTGAGCTTTGGTGATGGTTAATGTGAAATTTTTCTTTTTTAAGACATTGCAGGTGAACCTGAACAGCATTCTATGCCCGGCTGTTTCCGATCCATTCTATGGACGTTGGTATCGTATATGGGCTATTCTTCACCAGTCAATGTATATCGTTCTTCATGGCAAGCTCTACACATTCTTTGCCTTATTTTTTTTGCCAAGAAAATCAGTGGACATTGTGACGAGCAATGGATATTCAAAGCACGATTAAAACTGATGCAGTTGTGTAACACACAATAATCTACTTCTGATTTAGTATACATGTAAGCATGTGGTTGACACATGGATAGTTGCCACTATCTAAAAATTGTAGAATAATTGCACAGCAAGCAAACTTTTTTCAGGCTGAGTATGTGTTTGTTTTATATATGCATGCAGTTTAAGTTATGCTATTTTTTCTGTACAATTTTCATTCCTTTACTTGTTGCTAACTTGTGAGTCTTGTTTACCTGCATTTGACCCATTCGATAACTTTATTAGAGCATTCAATTGGAATGCTTGATTTGATTGATGGTCATTCTGATACCATTTCTTTCCTTACGATTTCGAAGCTCATGATGTCATATGCTGTGATGTTCTGTTTTCTTTTGAAATTCTGTCTCTGTGTGTTCAGTATTTTAGGTAGAAATAACTGCAAATATTTTTTCATGTGTTTCTTTGCATTTGCGCAAATTGGCACGTTTCTCTGTGTCAGCCATATTTTGTAATAGACATCTGAAGGGGCTTTGTAAAAGTACCGGTAAATGTTGTCTGTGGCAATACATCATCTGGTTTTGACTAAATTTCTAGGTTTGTCAAACATATGTTAACACTGAGTTTTGAAATATGCTCTTACAAGACATTTACAACCATTTGGAATATCTGATAATCCAGTGGTTCTCAACCTGTCGAGACTAAAGGACCACTCATGAAATTTGTATCTTGATCACCGACCATCACTGAAATTCTGGACCGATGTCAAAAATGTATAATTTATGACTAAAATAATTATTATAAATTTTATCACATTCAATATTAGGCCTAAGCATTTAAATTTTTCGTCATTTATGTGTCAACAGGCCTAATATTTAATTAGTTTCAGGTTGCTTTTTCTATTGAAATTAAGAAAATTGTAGCAAATTTGAAAGTTTTCAATTTGTCTGTTATGTTTAATTAGAATAGAACCATGTAGGTCCTAACGCCTTGCTCAAGCGGACAACCAGGCAGATAGCTGCGAACTACTGGTGGTCTGCGGGCCACAGGTTGAGAACCGCTGTGATAACTTGTCTATGCAAATTATAAATGATAGTCTTCTGCTTGATAAAAGACATGTTGGCATCAAATCCTCATCATTGATTGCAAGTTGGTTGGGTTCCGAATGCAGTGTTAAACCTCCATGTCGACTGCATATTAGTTATTCTATGATCTCAAACCAGTGGGAGACCAGAAATCAATACCAGTAATCATTTATCTTTAGCAATGAGTGTGTACTAAAAGCAACTGAAAAACTGATGTTGCTTATTGTTAGAGTGGTGCCAATTGATCACCCTGTTTAATGTGACATGCATATGTGTGCATTGGCTGTCCGGTTTAACAGGTTGTTACAGAGGTTGTAAGGCTGGAGTTAAAAATTTTTTCTTGCCGAGCTTGTTTACGTCAAGTTAGTTTTTAGTGGGTCAGTTATTTGTTATGCTATCTGTTGTGTTTAGTTTTTCTTAAGATCCACTCTGTGTGACAGTTGGGTAGAAACTATGAATGAGGGTAGCCTTTTGAGTAATTGTTAATATTTTGTTATCACATTTGTCTTTCAGCAATCGAAATAAAGAATTATAAATAATATGTACACTTCATGTACCTGTTTCCTTAAAATCGCTTTAGGATTTTGGTGAAAAGGAAATTTCACTTTCTGAGGAATGTGTTTGTTAGTTGTGATTCAATTAAATATGAAGTGTTCAATGTCAAAATAAGTAATAAGCTTGATCTCTAACATTTAAAATTTTTGGACAATTTTGAACAAATACATTCCAGATGGCTGTATCACAAACACATCGTATTGAAATACCATAGTACACTTGTAAATTGTGCTTGCTTTCCTTTTTGGTATTTTAAGTAAAGTGGAGTTTTTGGCGTCTGCATAAATGTCATAGTGCTAAGTAAGTTACATTAGCTATCATTTCAAATGTCTTCTATTTACTTTGAGGTAATCTATAAATACTGGAAATTGTTCAAAGAATTTATGACTATTACTTGTTTGTGGTACCGATGTGATTGATGAAATCGATTCCAGTTATAATCACTTTCTATGGTGTACATTTTGATAAGTTACCTTAAACTTACTGTTGGCTGTGTTTTATCTTTTACCCAATCTGTAATCTGCTTAATTTTATTGTAGGCTTAACTCATGGAATGCGTTGGTTTATTATGCCACTGAATATCAATTACCCAGTCAGGGACGCTTTGAAATGCATTTGTAAGGCAGTTTGATCTCTGGCAAGATTTGAGTGTTATTCGATGTAAAATGGTAAATATTTAATACCTTGAAGGTCTCGAGTAGGGTTCAGTTACTGTCAATTTAGTTTTTTTAATGTCAGCTTACATCAGCATCGCAACAGTGGCAGAAACTGAAGAGATGTCTTTTTTACGAATCTTTGTTTAGTTTAGACTTGAATTTGTTGTGCCAAGATATGTGTCTGTTGTTGAACTTTGTCAAAATGGTCAGTCATCTGAGGTTTTAATAGATGAAGTGTGGCTTTGATACCTATTATAATATATATATATACATATATATATTGGAAGTCATTGTAGGCCAAACTCTGTTATGTTTAGTCTAATTTGTGGAATCTGCATTCGTAATATTTGTTACATATCACATACAGCTTACGTGAGTTGAAAATCTGGCTTTAGTTTTCTTTCATAGCTAAGCCATTTGAAAGTTCTGGCATTATATATAAGATATATATATAAGATATATATATGATTATATATGTTGTATATGAATTTTAAGAGTTTAGGTTGGAAGTTTGTCTTTTGTGCGCTGTTGTTTTCATGTGTGGAGCCACACAAGATGTCTGATAATTATAGCGATTTTGCCACATATGCATGTATAGTGCATTTAAGGAGTGACTCAGAAATGATGTGTGTGAGAGATTGCACTCGGATTGACAATGCAATCTCTGTAATTTATATCAATGGGTCCAGGACTTCAACCTGAGTTGCAAAGACGAAAGAACTGACCTTTGAGTGCATGGTATCTAAATGCAGAGGGAAGGGACTTAGTATATTGGATAACAGAGTGGTACAAAGAATATTAGATTTCAGATGAGTCTTGTAGGTAGACTCAATCTTCATTCACCAGATGGCATAGTAAATGAGGTGTTTTGACATGTTAACTCCTACTCAGAATCAGCACTGTTCTCGGGAGTGGCTCTAAACAGTTCATACTATAAGAGTTGCTAAATAAATACTTAAATACAATACACATACACCTTTTTTAATGCATAAACACATGTTTGTTACTTTATGGCATTGTTTAACAGTACAAGTCGTGATCAAGAAATTATTCAGGTTGAATTAAAGTGTTTGTATATCAGTCTAGATAGTCCTAAGCAATTTTGAGGGCTATGACTAGTTTAGCATAAAGCTTTTCTGTCTCAGATAAACAAATTAGTGTGTTTGGGGCAAATAAACTGTTAAAATGAAGAATTTTTTAAAATTCTTTGTTTATTACACTCATATTGCCGAAGGTAAAGTATGATTACAGACATAGTATGTATGAATGATAGAGGTTGGTACAGATGTCAAATTTAACCTTTTGGCAGCCATGCAAGGCATCCAATTAATTATACATAGCAATTTACAATGCAGTCTAGCGAGTGAAGGACGAGTCATCTTGAGGGTGTTTTGCATGAGTCTCAACTCACGGGCAACTTACAAATATTTCTTCTCAGTCACGAACCACCACTGAAATGTTTTGCCGATGGTCCAGTAAGAATAAAATTTAAATAGCTGTAGGGCCTAGTATAATAAATTTGAATTTCTCTTATAAATCAACGTATTATTGGCTTTGTCATGTCAAGCTGAAATAAATAATCGACGCACCATCTATTTATATGCTATTGATTTAAAGAAGAACATGAATTTTTAACCTTGCTTGTTCAACACCAGGCAGACGACCACATGTAGAGCGCTGCTGTTATAAGATTCATTTGTGGTTAGAGGCGGCTGACGCTGATGGAGTGGCGAACCTGTCAAGGTGGAGTAATTTGGAGGCAGAGGATTCAATGATAACTCAATTTTCAGCTCTACACTGGTTTTGCAGGTCTTAAAACCATGTAATAAGCATATAAATAGCTGATGATGGTTTGGTATAATCATTGCTTATTTCTTGAAACATTAACTTGTTTTTTCAAACTATTCATGAGTGGTGAACTGTAAATTATATGAAATGCAGACTTAATTTTTAAATTGATTGAAAAAAATCTTAGCAAAATATGCTTAGCGCCTTTTCCTCTAGACAAAAAAGCACTGGGTGTAATAGGTCCTTAGGACTGTCTACTGAGTATTGAAGCAGTTGTAATGAATCAAAAATGTATCAGCTGTTGTAATTATATTTAACTGATGATAATAATCATCGGACAATTTGAATATCACCTTAGCCCAGCCAAGGCAGAATGGAATGGTGCTGTGTATGAGTTCTGAAAGTCCCTTACAGCTATATGACAATTTAGAAAGTTACGTCTTTCGTTGTAATTAAAATGTTATTGTAATTTTAATTTCACATTGCCAGGAAGACTGTTTTATGCAGGGGAAAGAATTGTCGCAGAGTTTGTCTACATGAGGATTGTAGCTGATATCGGTTCTGAATGTTTTAGTTGCCCAATTGCAGAAGTCTTGGATGCAGTTTTGCATTGGATTATTCATTGCTGATTCATTCATTATTCATTGTGTTATCACTCATCAAGCACAGTTTGTAGGTAGTTTGAGCAATGTGAAGCCCCTGTGGGCTGTGGCTCAGCTAATTTGAACATGATCAACTGGCGTCTGGCCGCACACGAGACTTGCAGCAGAGTTGAGCATTGATTGTGTCTGCTCTAACTTATAAGTGCTCAGAAGTACCAGGTGTCTGTTATAGTCGATCCTGGAGACCAATATCTGTTAACCAAGATTAAGATAGTTGAGGTTGGAAATGAATCTCTGGATTGCTTTACCAGCACAATCTATAAAAACACAGCCTCATATTATTTGACTCGCACAGTCCTTCACAGAGACTTTTTTTTCTTTTTAAGTTTTCTTTCAGGTTATTAAACATTGTCCTCTACAATGATGTTCATGTCTTTCAAGTGCAGCTTCTGCATTTGCTAGCACCTTTTGTGTGGTATTTCCTTAGCTTAAAATTGTACCTGTAAAATATTGTGTTTCTGTTCTGAAACGGAGTTGCATTATTACCAAATGTTAGTTGTTATGGGTCCATTATTATGAAGCAGCAAATCATTTTTAAAAGAGAGATGTAACTTTAGTTAGTTAACTTTTTGTATGTCCCACTGAACTTCAGGATGTGATTGGGACAAAAGACTATTATGTTCACTTTTGTTCAGTTAAACTACTTTTTCGAGAATTCCTAGTCATGCCACATAGACATTTATTCAAGTATGTTGCTGGTTTAATTCTAAAGTCTAATAGATTTATTAAAATGGTTGATGTGCAGTGTAATGATAGTCAAATTGAAAAATTTAACTGGAAGGGCATACCAAAAAGGAAACAGCCATGGATGGACATATGGGAAAACATAGGTCACCAAATGAAACTTGAAGTACAGGCGTTGCTGGAATTGCAGATTTGGAACTAGTGTTAATGAGATTTGGCTTCATTATCTGGTGCATCTGCACTTGAAATCTGTGAGACATGAAGGAGGGAATGGAAGAAGTTTACCTCCACCTGTATTGTATTGCATACAGTTTCAGCAGTCTCCAAATGCATGTCTTATGGCAGAGTTGTGAGCTCCTAACATAGTCTGAGACAGTTCATAAAAGTGCATCTATTTGTAAATACCGGTAGGCTTCTGCAAATCGATGTGAATGCAAGCAATATTTAGCCATTTGTTCAGAAATGTACCTGAATTGATTTTCTTCTACAAAGTGGTATACATTTGTAATAATTATTAATATTCTATGAATTAAACATTTACTGATTTTTATGAATAGCGTCAATTGCTGTCAGTACCATATACAAACTGATGAGAGTAATTTCAGTTCAGAAGCAGAGGGATGGATAAGAGCTGAATACACTTCTAAACATGTGCTAATTTATATAGAATTAGCTATGGTTATTTCTTTATTACGCATTTATTCAGCTTCTGTGTCTATTCAACCAAATAAATGTTCAAGTATGTCTAATTACATAAAAATAAATGTCTGGTTGGTGTATTATAATACGAATGTGGCAATTCAATTTAAAAAATAAGTTACATACATTTACCCTGTAAACAGTTTACTGTCCCGTTTTTCCATCATTGTTCTTTGAACATGCAGCATTATTGCAATTGCTAATGAGGGTGTATCTTTTTCCCACATGGATACACCTCAGTATTGCTTAATTTACATCTTGGCCATTTCAGATTTCATTGCTTGGCATTTTGTGATTGCTTATTTCCATTGTGTAGCACACTTATGATGCATATGATATCTAATGTTGGAGTTCTGTACAGCATTCCAGTACATTTTGCTAGTCAATTATTGATCAACAGGAGAACAACAGACTGGCAATGTAACCGGATCAGAACTTTTCTTATGTGATCTGTTTGAATTTATAACTGGTTTTTCATTAGAAATTCCAGTTATGGTAAGTTTAGATTACGTATTGTGCTGTTGCGTCTTGTTCCTATTTGAAGTGTCGTGTTATGTAAAGGGCTGTGTTTGTAACTCAAATTATTTAAGTTGCAGCTTGTCCTGAAAATTACAAAACTAACATTTGCAACCAATGTATTATGAAAGCACCAATTTAGTGGGATTAGACACAGTCTAAGATTTCATATACATTTCCTTGATGTTGTAAG
This sequence comes from Dendrobaena attemsi, assembly GCA_034693945.1. Taxonomy (NCBI): domain Eukaryota; kingdom Metazoa; phylum Annelida; class Clitellata; order Crassiclitellata; family Lumbricidae; genus Dendrobaena; species Dendrobaena attemsi. The sequence goes on from JAQFXW010000812.1 coordinate 7,774, forward strand.
CTGCTCTATAGGCATGATTGTCCAGAACTGCACAGTATGGTACATGTCCCATTTACTTTGTCTTATCACTGTTGTAGACACTTGTTTCTATTTTTTATGCTATTGTTATTGTGATCGTATTTACACTTTCACGTACTACTGTTTTGGTTAAACTGGACATTATTGATAGCATGAAGTAAAATCTTATTTGATCTTATTAGTTAAGGAATTTGATGAGACTGGTGTAAGTTTTACTTAACTTAAAGTAAACGCAAGAGATCCTCTTGCAATTTTTAAAATTCTAATGGTTTCTAAGCACAATATGTTGAAGTCTTATCTCATGGATATGAGACTGCTCTAGAGAAATTCTCTAGGGAAGATCTACATCTCTGGTGTGAATAAGTGATTCTATCATAGCCCTTGTCTCTGTTATGTCCACATCTGGGTCAATAAAGGAAATTGTCATCAGCTTCTCACCGATTATAGGCCTACTACAGCTGTTTACAATTTCAATGAATGAAGATTTTGGGATCTGTTACTGAAGTGCATACAAATAAGGATATCGTCACTGCAGCAAGAAATGCACACTCTGAATATCAGATGAAGTTGGAGGAATGCGAACAGGAGACAATTACACTACAGAAAAAGATTAACCTCTCAAAAAACCCAGATTAAGTAGGAGAAAGAAAGCTGTCTATTTAGGATGACATTTATTTGGCATAATTTTTTCAGTATTATTTACTATATGTTATCAAACAATGGCGAAAAGCAATCAAATACGAATTTTTGACTATGCAGTATAATTAATTACCAAAACCAAAATAAACAGAGGCAATTCAAAAAATGTTTTGACACAATACAAAATAATAAAAAGACATGCCCAGAACCAATGACATGGTTGTATTAACGCATAAACATTCAAGTAGCCACTGAATCAGTGTACATGGTGAGCCAAAAATGACCCCTTTTACTAATTTTTTGTCGTAGTGCAAACCCTAAAATAAAAATTTACAGGCTGAAGGGCAATTCATATTTACATATAACAGCCAAATTTCACCAAAATATTTAAATAGAACATAAGTTATGCAACTTTTAGTGATGTCATCCACTATTTATTTGATTGTTCAAAAAATTGTTCAGCAATTGTTTGCTATTAATTCTGGCAAAAGTAAATTTTTGAAAATGAAATTCTACATGCCTAAAGGTAATTCATATTTTCATATAGCGTCAAATTTTATCAAATATTTCAAACTTGCCAAAAATTCCAGCACTATTATTGAGTCGACCTACAGTATTCTGATGATCTAAAAGTGTAGCGCAACAAACGTTACAGAAAAAGTGCTGCAACTTTTGATAAAATTTAGTTGCTATATGTGAACCCTGTGAATTTATTTTAAAATGTTACTTGTGGTGGAAATGTTAGTAAGACATTAAACGTTTTTAACCATAAAAAAACAGTGGACGATATCACTAATAACTTTTCTTGTCTTTGAAATATTTTGGTGAAATTTTGCAGGCATGTATGAATTTTCTTTCAGCCTATGAAATATTTATAAATTCAAACTTTTGACAGAAATATTAGCAAAGACGAAGGGTCTTTTTTGGCTCATCCTGCACTGTAGCTAACAAACTGCTTGTAGCATCCTCGGACTCTACATCAATGTGAAATCTCAATAACTTCAGTAGTATAAAAGCAGGCCTTTGAGCAGCAGCCATGGGAATGAACTAATAATCAGCAATTTCATTTCTTTGAGCCTTGTGTGATAACTATTAGACTATTCTAATTGTGCAATACAAATTGCTTTACACTTACGCAAAAATTGTTCTTTAAGTAAATGAAAAACCATGCGTCTGGAAATTTCAGGACAAGCAATTATTGCAAAACATCAACTCTTCCTTGCAATTCAAGTCCCAAAATTATGACTAGTGGTACCTAAAAACCATTATATACAATTATTGTGCCTGAACGTCCAGAGAGTGGGTTTAAAAAACATCTCAAAAGAACCTATATGAAAATGACCCCAGTATCCAATTCAGTTGCAATAGGAGCAATGTTGTGGAGCAAAGTAGTATAGTGGTGAAGGTCGCCGACTTGCAATCGAAGGGTTGCAGGTTCAAATCCCACCCACCGCGTAGGGACCTTCAGCAAGTCCTTCACTCAAGTTCTCGAGCGCTTCGGTGTGTAAAACTCCACACACCTTCAGGCTGTAGTCGGGACCACCTCTGAAAAGTAGTGGACTGTAAGAGGCGGTATAGAAATACACACATACATACATACTAATAAACACGCATGGGGTCGAAACCATAATTCGTTGTAGCGCTGAAGAATAAGGTCCGTTCAACAGGCAAAGTCTTTGCAAAACAGTAGGAGTCTATAGGGAATTCTTAACATATCACCTCAAAGCACATGCAGTGTCTACTCTGGTCTGCATTCACGCTGCCAAGTGTTGTAAATTAGCACAAAACCCATTTCTTTACGAACTGGATTACCACTTACCCACACATGGACGCCACAGCTGCAGCTTCACATTTAGAAAAGCAGATTAAACTTCCAAATTTTGGCATAGAAACAGCTAGTCCAAAATATACAAACATTCCAAGGGCAACAACACAAGCCGACAATTGAGCATTCAAACAGAGCTCTGACATTCATACAAAATGGCACTAACAGAATGTACTAAATTCATTCTCTGGCTACTATAGTATATAAAATAAATCTTTGTGTCATTTTACACTTTAATTGTATATTAATAACTAAAAATTCAAAAATTATTTAGTTTAACAGTAAATATTAAAAGAAACTCCCAAGTGAAATTAGCGAGCAATAGTCAACATTTGAAAATACCATAAATTTATAACTTCGTTCTGCTGACAGATTTAAAATATCTGTAAAGAAAGTCTTTCTAAAACTTCAAATGATAATAATAAAAAGCTTTCAAGTACTTCAATTTCAATGATACCAAAGTAATAGTATTTCAGAACCAAATTCCAATTGACTATAAATACTTGAAGCAAATCTCCTACATTTTCTTAAATATTTAGTATAATGAAGCTTTTACATGGTGGCCCTGTAATGTACACATTTGAGATGCTAGAAAAAAACAGTCAACATATATATTTGTAAATACTTGTCTAGCAGATCATCTTTTATGAATGAATTCCAGACTATCAGACAATACTGAGTGAGATCTTGTATCAAAAAGTTCACACAATTTTGATTACAACAGTTTTTAACAGACTTTAAATACAGAACAGAAGTACAACCTCAACTGGTCCCAATCTCTTAATATTATGTCCATTCTAAAGCTAAAACAGTTATGTTCAATCAGGTAGCACGACAACAGTCTCAGTGTCCTCTTACACAGAGAAAAGTTGATCTTTAAGCTAACGACTGCAATTGTCCAGCGAGTCCTAAGAGTGTTCGTATATCGGAAAGTTATGGCTGATATTCAGGAAGTGCATCTATCTTGGCCTTGTCTTCTTCAGAACTATTACGAGCGATGTAGAGGACATGACCCCATCCACATCCAATGCTCCAGACATGAATCCCTTCCAGAGGCTTCACCTCTTGAGGAATAGTGGATGACTTTGCTTTGCCTTCGCCATAGCCCTGCAAATATCAAACACAGATTAAGATAAGATTAGAAAAAGATGAAATAGAGCTGCTCTTTAATTACTGCCGCCATATGCAAATGTCTTCAGAAATACGGTAATGACGTTTACGCAATTTATGCTAGGACAAATCAACAACAATTAAAGTCATGTGGCAAGACAGCAACTAGTGATATTCACACGAAATAAGAACAGATCTAAACACCAGTTACAGAGGACTTAGCCAATTCTAAAGCAAATACCGTCATGTTCTAGTAGAAAGCATGTCCTAGTCTTTGCAAAAATAAATTTCAAATTCATACCCATGTCACATAAAATCAATTACATGTAATTAGGTCTTACAAGATAACCCTATGAAAACAAGGAGCCTAGACCTCAGATCAGGACAATGTCATATAACTTTGCAGGGTGGACAGAACAACTTGTATATTTCAGAACTAATCTCAGACTACCAACCTTCAAAGCCCTAGGAACAAGACAAGTACCACAGCATAAGACTCGCTAAAGGATTGGTCTTAGTCACATCCGTACCCCATGTGAAAACATTGGATATTAATTATAGAAGGAACTAAAATACCTGTCATCAGCTTATGATTGAGCGAGTACGAAATTTCTGTGACTGAAGTAAAATCCTATTATAATATCTTTTCTCAAGCAGCACAACTTCCCACCACCAATATTCTGTAATTATGTGCAAGTACCATAAGAATAAAAATTTAAATGATTATTTTTGTCTGGCCGTAGAACAACTCTTTGTCCATGGCAAACATTCGTCTGCACACTAGATTCAGATTCACTGACCGTACATGCAATAAGTAGATAATATATGCAAGTGAAAACTGTTCTCATTTGGTAAACAATAACAACAGTTTCTTACCAGTTCTCCATATGTTGGATGTGAACCCCAGCTCACAACACTATTATCAGCAGCAATTACAACGCTCTTGTGACTAAAAAAACAAGAAGAGATAACTTACTAACCAGCAGTACACATATTGGATATAAAGCATGAGTGACCTCTTCTGTAAATGATTGTCCATACCCACAAACTAGGGTCTGTCCATTTAGTACATATGCACAGACGGGAGAGTCATAAAAAATGCATGTTTTGCGTATCTTCAGTTGGGGGTCTTGGCTCTACACAAAGTGGTATGACACGTTCCCCAATCTGCTGTAGTCCCAGGCCCACACACTGAGTAGAGATTTTGGCCACACAGCCTGGCTATCTGACTGACTCATTCCTCAAATTGACCTACAACTGCTGTACAGCTCAGATTTCATCAGCTACGGTCATTGGCCGTAGCGGGACTGCTGCTGGGGCTGCATAAACAAAGTGTCTCTGCCTGGCTTAGCTGGCAGCATAAGACACTCGGCTGTACATCGTCCTACTGCATGAGCATGAGCTGTTCCTTCAACAGCTCATGCAGAGAATACTTTCAGTCAGGATTGACAGTACATCATTAACGCTTCATTAATTATAGATCATTTATGGGGTGATCGTAAAATGTACAAACACAGGTGGGGGGTCAGAAAAGTATGCCTGAGTAGTGCGTACAGGGAGGGGACAATTTTTCAGGATTTTTGCATATATACTAAATGGATGCTCCCCTACCGCCTATGTAATCTCTCAGATTAAATGCAAATTAGAAAAATAGCAACTTTAGAGCAAGTTAGAAAAGTCATCTGGTGCAGTTTTATAAGCACATCCATCAGTCAAATCAAGAAGTTCAGGATAACTACAAAGCGTAAACCAGTTGCAAATGTATCAAAGCAATAAAATAAAAATAAAAAAATCTTGAATGCTGCAGAAAATAGTGAATGCTGCTTAACAGCAACTGTACAGAACAATTATAGGATTGTTTGGAAGTCTGTTAGCCTAATTACAGATTTTAAAACCAGCAACCAACATCAGAGCATACTAGTATTCCAATTCATTTATACGAACCTTGGCAATTAACCAATGGCATCCCGAATAAAGCATCAAAACACAACTTACAAAAAGAGTTGAAATCTTATTTTTCACCTTAACTAAACGAGAACACTAGCTTCTCCATATGGAGGAGTGAGGCTAGAGTAATGGATAAGACACTGGCACGAAGAACTTATGACCTGAGAGTTCTGTTTAGGGGAAGACTCCTTCAGGGTAACTAAGTCTCCAAACACTTGGTTGCGACGTTTCAAAATGAGATGTGTGCCAACAACTTAATTTGACTCTTGTAACAATCTATATCATTCATTCGCAAGTGTGTCTGTAATCAAACCGTGGTCTGTCTGTTTCAGTAAACAAAGATTATTATTACACGAATATTTGAAATCACGATGTTGTAAAGGCTCTCAACAGAAATAGGCTGTTTGATGACGCAGAATCACAAAATGATTTGAGATTGTAAGATGGCAACATCGTAAACTTGACCGTTGCAGTGGCGTAGCGAGCCGCATTGCCGCCCAGGGTGAGGCCCAAAATTTCCACCTTCCGACCTTTTTTAGTCATTCGCATTAAACTTTGCCATTTTACCATTTCAAAGCCCAAATTTCACATTTTCCGTCCTTATATGTCAATCCTCGGTTTTGACTCCCCTACCGAGATCTGCAACCATTTGGGGTTTCCCGTCAACTTTACATTTTACACTTACAACCTTTTATTTTAGTAAAACATCATTTTTCACTACTTTTCTGTCTCTTTAACCCCCACTTTGAAGCCCTTACCAAAGTGCCGCCCGGGCGGTTCGCCCCTCTGCTACACCACTGGACCGTTGTGAGGATCAATGTCACATCATTTGAGGGAAAACATATGTAAATTATATATGCTAATTTTTTACTAAATCGGATAATTTTGATCCTTCATCCACTATTTGCCATATAAATGACTACATTAGAAGTGTTTTAGTACATAGACTTTAAAAGGCATTCTAAATTACAATTTGTTTAAATATTAGTGGCAAACACATTAATTACTCTTTATCAAGATATGTGAACAAATAAAATATAAACAAAACGATACCGGATATGTGTATCTTCTTTAAAGATTTTTAAGTGCTTGCATTTAAATGAACTAGAAGAACAGTAATTTAGCTAGCCATGATGCAGCCATGTATGAAGCATTAGCCTCACTTCCCTTAGCTTTGGCATAAGGGCAGGTGGCCAATCCTCGCCCTCACTGTCTCGTCTTCCCACTGAAAGTCTGCAGAGAGTGTACTCATCATATCTGAATTGGCTGAGGATGCAGATGGAGCAAAAATCTCAGACCAAATTTCTGCCCTGGCCTAGATTCGAACACTGGACCTCTCAGTTGACCGTCCAGCACACTAACCACTGCACTATCAAACACCAAAAGACAACATGGCTGCAAAAGTTTTTGGAAAACAGATGAAAACAGAAACCAAAGGCAAGACCAAGGCATCTACTTACCAGCAGCCAAGACTTCTTATTTTCCAACCAGATAAGTCATGAATTGGCTTTGGATACATAGCGGCTTCACCCGTATTCTTGTTTTGTCCCCATAGATAAAGAACTTCTGCAGAAAAGCAGACGAACGAAATGCTATTTTACAATGAAGTGGCATCAGAGCCATAAGAAAATAAGCAGAACCATTGCACACATAGCTGTAAAAGTTAACAATGCAAGAAATACCAGAATAGATTAAGTCACGAAACTTCAGTAAATCCTCTAGTCAGAAAATAATTATATTGCAATTGTACTGAACAGATCAAATATTAATTACTTTATCTGCTGACAATAGCTTGCAGTTTTATTTGACTTTCAGAGAAATCTCTTTTGACATCAGCAACTAAGAATGATCTTAGACAAAATTTTGGGAGACTCAGTTCAGAAAACAGAAAAGATAATTGAAAAGAAAGCCTAAGTGTATCTAGAAAGCTGAGAGACTGATAAGAAAGCACAAGGTGTTATATACTACAGCAAACAGATAATAAAATATTTATCATAAACTACTTTTATAACTATTTGAAGGTTTACTCAGACAAGGTCACAATAATCAACAACAATTTCTTACCCGGACTACTAATGGCCATTGTAAAAGTTGAACCAGCTGCGATTTTTCGTACTCCGCGATTTGGCCCATCAAAAAATTTTAAGAGACGAGGAACAAGTTCGTCTTTTGTGTCGCTGTGTCCAAGTCGGCCATATCCACCAAAACCCCAGGTGAAGACTCGGCCCTTTGTGTCAAGAGCCACCTAGTAACAACAATACAGACCAAGAATATTCATACATCTCACTATTTATAATCTTCACAAAGTCAAACCAAACTGTATACAGGTTTCAATTCAACCTATACAAATGTCTGTTACAGAGTGCAGCAAATCTCATGCCACTCTTTGACTACTTCACATTGCATCTAGCCATTACTCTGAGCGTCTAAGAATTATACTTACTGAGTATATCAAATGCCGAGTACATTTTGCCAAGCAATACATTGTACAAAAACAAACCTAGACATATAGTGTAACCGGAATAGCAACAACGTAGAAATGACTATTCACTACTGACTCAAACCTCAGTGTTACTTAACTACATTATGCTTGTAATGCCATCCAAAGGCTGAATAAGTTGGGAGGGCAACGTCAACAATGTCGACAGCCAACAGAAGTTATTAACTCTAGGAACTGTACTACTTCAATTTCATCACATCATGAAACTCAAGTGTGAGTAATAACACTGTATTTCTCATGTATATTTTCACAGTTCAATCAGTTGAAATTTATATAAGCGCCTCTTCAAGCTCTCTACTCAGAAGTGCAATACTATACCTAAACTGTATGTTCTGACAAGTCTGCCATTTTGGCAAACTGTCTCAATACAGCTTTTGCTCAATAATTCTCATACGTTGGAAAATCTGTGGTTTACAAGTCAGAGTTCTGGATTAAGCTTAAAGTCCACATAAATATTATTTCATTCACTGACACAAAAGCCACATCAAAATGTGATGGTTCACTTTCACACATTTTCCGCTCGGGAAAAAAAGGACTCATTCAGGCAGTCTGTATGTAACTGGAAAACCCTGAATGATAGAAGTACAGAAGTCCTCACAGTAGTTCAGGGACTTTGAACAATGAAGGGTCTCTTGTAAGACTTTGGGTTTTCTATGTGCCTGGGAACCACCAGTGGGGGTAACTTTAAATAGTAGTTCTCCAGGTGTTGTTTGCATCCTGCCGATTGTTTTGTTCTTGATATCTGAACCATCACCAGACGAATCTCTGCACTTTTGAAAGGTACTTAACCCTTTGACTGGCAACCGCGCTTTAAAGCGCGCTTTCATATGCAGTTGTATTGCGAGCACGCTATAAAGCGTCAATAGTCAATACGTCCAATGAAAGTATTTATTTACTACTGTTTCGAACTCTCGTTTTGCAATGAGATATCACGAGATTGCAAGGTCAAGGTCTGTTTACATTGTAATAAATAGAAGCGGAGGCACGCGGAGATTTTACGGTAGGCCTATAGCCAGTCGTAACGGTCGACATTATCGATTTTTTATGTCGAGTTCTATTCCCATTTGAT
>JAQFXW010000813.1:0-16875 GCA_034693945.1 Dendrobaena attemsi
CATTTTCCCCCCTCAAAAATATTCTTCCATCCCATCTGACTAGTCGTCCCCCCCTATTTCTGAAAATTTTACATTATAAAATGTTCCCCCGCCCTGTTTTCCACTGGGCGCACCTGTGCCCGCTTGGTATAGGAATAGAAGCCCCTGCCCTTAAATGATTTTCAGGATCTTTACTCTGCTCGAAAGTCTCTTAATTTGGGTTTTCTGTCAGCGGATGAGATTTACGGCCAGTGTAATTTTCAGCGACACCTTGATGTGTACAAGATGTTATAGAGCTATACATATAAATTGAGTCCCAACGAAGAATTGCATTTTGCAGGACGTATCGAATCTGCATGTGCAGGGTTAAATTAATTTATGGTAAGAAATCGTATTAATTAATATAAAATCATTGTTATACAGGAAATATGTTACATAAATAAACAAACAAAAGAAACACAACATATTGACTAGTAGTAAACTGTAACCAACTTTATTCACAAGTCATTGTGACAACTAATAAACAAATGGAAGAGTGAAGCAAAGTTTAAAAAATAAAACATTGACAGAATGTACAGGACAGGAAAATCTTATCTAAAAACAAATTGCTGATCTGGAACACATATTTCAGAAACACTGCTACAAAGTACAATCACAAGAACGTTTACCTATATCAATTTTCTTAATTAAAAAAAACATTCGTGTCTATCATCTTGATAGTGGTATTATTATTACATCCAATCTGCATAATACTATTCTAAAAAATTTGTTTCATAAGTTTTCACATTTTATAGTTATTTTGCGTTAAATTCAACTAATTAATTAATCAAGTCACTTGTTTCAAAAATGCATATTTTAAGTTTATAATTTATACATAGCTTAATGTTTGGAGATTCTGATAATCGTGAACCAGCAACTTGCAGCAAGCACCAGTAACTGAAACTAATAATACTAAAATATCGAAATATTAAACATGTGTACATAAAAAGCATTGATTAAGTATAGACGCTAAAACCAAATAACATCATTTACAATTTTAGTACTGGCAGTTTCATCAATTTTGGTTAATTAAAAGCCAAAGCTGCTCTGCATTTACATTTACAAAACCACAAAAGTGACTACAATTAGTAGCATTATTTCACATGTACCAATTCTGAGTCAAGACCAGATAGGCCTACATGTATATAGTGCACTCAATGATGTCATTCTGAAATGCAATGAAATTGAAGATGTGGCCAACAGAATTCGAGGTGGTAGTTTTGAACAAAGAGATTATATAATAATATATTGACCTCGATGGTTTTGAAGCAATAAGGCCTGCGGCATATTTATATAGACGTCTGATAACATCATGCTGCTTTCGAAAAATTTCCTGCTGTACGGTTTCACCATAATTATGCGATGTTATACACTGTTATGGATTTCGATTGGGCTGTCCTGTTCTCTGTCTCAAATATTGTTCTTGTCGATTAGGGACTTTGTTTCGTACGGAACATTGAGGTCAATGTATTGACCTCGATTATTATATAATCTCTTGATCGTCATATAATCTCTTTGGTACGGAAGCATCTGTGCTGGTCTTCAGCTAAACAGGGAACCAGATCAGTTGTTGCGTTGAATCTATTTTATCTAATTTCTCTGTCATAATTCTTCCTAATCTTTTATTTACTCAACAATTACTCCGGATTTCCAGGTCAGATCTTTCCGTTCTACTTTTTACGGCTTGACTCGTCTCCAATACGCGCCGCCTATCTTCCCGATTTTCGGCGTGCTCACGGAGCCTTTGTCTTGCCATTGCCCGCGAAATTCAGCATGCCTTCACTAACTCCAATAATTATTATTCTACCATAGTCCGAGCTCTTAGCATCCGAAAACATCATTATTATATATAAACTTTATTTCGCCAGTTCTCACAGCACACCAAAACGAAAAATAAAAAACAGAATAATAGAATTACGGTCCAAAACTTCACTAATAACATATTGCCTGAATTTACTGACTTTACAGTCATAAGCAATGTTGTATCTGTCTCTGAGCAATCTTAATTGTTGATGCCCAAACAATTCATATAAAATGGATAACACATTGTTGTTACAATTCTTCAACTTGAACAGGAAGTTATACCGCTTAATGTCCATGCCTGCTTGAATTGTTATATGTTCAGTATACCGATAAACATCCTTTAAACTGTCATGATCCCTGACTTTATAAACAGTTTCCAATATATTCTGTTCCATGCATTTTACAATCTTGCATACTCTTTTTTTGTAAACTCAAAACATTCACTGGCATATACAAGAAATGGTTTGCATTTTGCTAAAATAACTATAATAATACCATTTCATCGATGTGACCTTTTGTCTTGGCTAGAATACCATTTACAGATTAAAAGAATTTAGCAATTGCTTCACTGAGACTTTACAGACATAAGCAATGTTGTATATTAATTGTTGATGTCCAAACAATTCATATAAAATGGATAACACCTTGTTGTCCTGCAATCAGAAAAACACCCAAGAACACCGAACACTATCATATTAAAATTTATATACTATAGCAGCAAGACAGTAATTAATTAGTCATCTAGATGATTTACAAAACACCTTCCAAGCATAACAAATTGTTAAATGACCGTCTGCTTTTTCTGGTCTACAAGTCTGTTTGCAATTGAAACCATTCTGCTCAGTCCTGGCATTTGCTTTGAGGTTGGAAGTGTCTGTGATCAGTCTCTGTTGATGAGCTGCTATACAGATTTGCAGCCAACGTTAGCAACAATGTCCTGTCATTTAATTAAATGTTTCATGTCAGCTAAGAAACGCACCAGTCGACCTTAGGATCATATGCTTCAGAGGAATTTATATGTAGACCCTATATATACATGGCACATGAACAGCTATGTAGCACTGATCACCTATTATCTGAACAATTCTTTAGGGTCTGTGTGAGCAATGGTCTTACTTTATCAGCTAATCTAATTTGACTGGAGAAGAGGGAACACAGAACACTATCATAAAGAGAAGATTAAAATGGATTGGGCATCTACATCCTATTGAGAAGGATTGAAGAGCCAACCATGTAATGATCTGCATTCATGAAGACAGTAAAGAAGGGAAGATTACAGTAGAGTAGGCCAGAAACTATTGGAGACGATTTGACATGCAGAGAGATATCGTCATGGGATAAGACCAGAAGACTAGCAGTCGACATTGATGAATGGAGAAATTGTGCTGGCGTTGCCCAGTGTACTGCCACGCAAAGACCTGAACAGGAAGGACTAAGCACAACTGAATCCAACTCAAAATTGCTTAACTTAAGACCCACTGACAAGAATGCACTAAAAGTGACTTTCAAACCAATGCAGCTCGTCATTCAAGTGTTATTAACTATATAAGTGTACATGTCTGCATGCTATCAATAAATCCATGATACTACTCAACAGAAATGGGAACGGTTTTGAAAGAGAATGGTTCTGTTACAGAATGGTTCTGAAAGGGAACGGTTCTGAAACAGAATGGTTCTGAAACAGAATGGTTCTGAAAGAGAATGGTTCTGAAACAGAATGGTTCTGAAAGAGAATGGTTCTGAAACAGAATGGTTCTGAAAGAGAATGATTCTGAAAGAGAATGGTTCTGAAAGAGAATGGTTCTTGAAGAGGTTGGTTCTGAAACAGAATGGTTCTGAAACAGAATGGTTCTGAAACAGAATGATCATTGCACAAGTGTGCCGACTATGCCCCAAAGGTCTTGCTAAGGTTCATGATTGATATAAGACAGGCTTTTCCTGCAGACATACCATTGGTCCTGTGGACTGCTGTATCCAGGTCCCATGCTATACGAGACATTGCCACGCAGTGCACCAACAAAATCTCGCTCCACCGGTCCCTTCATGAAGCTGCAATAAACATCGGAAACATTCACTTCTGGCAGGAAATTAAATTGATATTTCATTTCCCTCCAACAATCTACTCACAGAAACGAAGAGAATGAGATGTCAATCAATATTCATGTTCAGCTGCTCTTGACTACAGCAGCTAATGAATTCTTATGTTTTGTCAGATACCACTGTGCAAACAAATATTTATGATCTGTGAACTAGTCTACCTCATGCAGCAAATATCTGTGAACATTTATTTCACTTCTTACCAGCGATAACGGAATCAAAAGTTAATGATAATTAATGTTCTGCCAGACATCAATTAAGAAACAAATGAATATTAATGTTTTCCATGCAACTCAATACTACAAGCATTATTGAAACTAAGGAAAATTTGTGATGACCTGACTGAAACTAAGGAATATTTGTTAGGACCTGCCAGAAACTAATGAATATACATGTACAATTACATGTATAGGGCAGCAAGGGCCTATATGTTTTTATATAAACACTTTGAAGTTTGAACTGACAGTAGTACTATGCAATGTTATTAAAGTGCTAAAACAGATAATTTTATAATCTAATCCTATCCTATTCTATTTGATGATTTACAAAGCGCTTCTCTGGGCAGAGCAGTTCAGAGGCTCTCCTGCAGGCATGAGAGAAAAGATAGGCCACTCTGAAGGCAGAGAGAGGAGGATGACAGTGACGCCCTGCCTGAAAGCTTCCTACCTAGTGACGGAGTAAGAAGGGCCCACAACAGCAAAAGGCCCGCTGCTGAGCCAGGGCAGTGCTGGACCATGGAACAAAGAGATCAAGTCGATTGGTAGACCAAAACGAACATGGGAAACAAGCAAAAGAGGGCCTTATGCAGAAGTTACAATTATAGCTTGCATATATAATGTTAAAACGTGTCATACATAAGTAATAATATATATATATATATATATATATATATACAAATATAATGGTAGTACCGGTAACATTGACTAATATACAAATCCACAAATATTTGTATACAATGTCATACAATGACAAAAGTTGAAAATACTTATATCAGCCACAAAACAATCAGGATAACTGAAGTATATTCAGTTACTCTGCACTCTCCTTGAAAAGCATCATTCAATGAATATTCGTATAGCAGAAGCAGAGTACTGAGTCTTTGAGAGAATGAGAGATACGTACAGAAGCTGTTCTGCCCTATTTTTACACTGAGGTCTTCTTACAGCACACTTCAGCTTAACAAAGAAGTCTGAAAGAATCCATGAATTACGTATTCATTTGCTGACAAATGACATATTAGTTTACCAGATTCTTTTTATTAAAGATCCCACAAATGATCAGTGATCACTATTGTAACATTTTAATCGTTAGCAGCCTATTTTGGTCCTTCAGCCTAGAACCGTCTTCCTCTTGCCCAGAGGCAGGAACTGCTCTCTCGCTTCTTCCTGGTTTCATCAGCGCCTGTAAACTTTGTTGTTTGCCAATGGCTTTCCTCCATCGGGTCCGATGCGCCCCTGTTGAGATCGCACTGAGAGGTTCTATAAAAATCAAGATTAAGAAGACATTTTACATTTACATTACGTGAAAACAAATTTCTACGTACGACATAAGTCTCTGTGCGTCGTCATAGCTGATCGGCTGGACAGGTATTCGAGGTAGTCCAGTTCTTTCTAAAGGTATTCTGTACACAGCATCTGAAGGTTACATAAAGAAACATGCAGAGATTGAACATAGAGTCTCCATTTAAAAAATTTGTTTTGTACACATAATAACATTCAAAATACCGACAGAGGCATTAAAGGTGGGACTCGCTATAAGCCCCGCAAAACAAAGATCATGAGGGAAGGTTGGAGGATGAATGAAGGTGACAAGATTATGATTGACAAGAGGGAGGCGGAATCTGTATTATATGCCTTCTTGCTTTCTGCTACCTACATGTAAGTAGCCTAATAACAGCAGACAGCAGCTGTGACAGAGAAATAAAGATGTGTACAGGGATGCCAAATATTGCATTAGGGAGGCTTATCTGGAAAAAGAATGGATGTAGCATTGTAGCACTAAAATTTGCTAATACTATGCCATAGATCTGAGCACTCTACTGTAAGGATAAGAGACTGGCCAATGACAATGGAAAATAAGAAGAGACTGGAGACGGTGGCAGACCATGAATGGCTGAGAAGAAATCCTACATAATTATATCATGGCATGACAATACACAGAACACAAAATTGTAAGAGAGAAGACGAAACGATGCACGAGAGAACATGGAAAGCATACGCAGAGAGAAGAATGAGATGGATGAGTCGGTTCGTATGGATGCAGGCAGAATACTGAAAAGAAGAGGGAGAAAAGAAAGACTACAGAAGAACTGTTCGGCTAACAAGGTCGAGTGGCTGACCATGAAAAGAAGAAGCGAATGGATGTCATTTGCTTGATGTGGAGACATGTATGAGAAGGACTAAAAATACTAAGTAAGCAATATGTACAATTGGTCATTTATTTATTTATTCACATAAAAATCTACAATTGCATACCACTCAGGTGAAAAAAATCAATCTGTTTCCAAAAGTACATGGGATTTGCAACTGACCTGTGCTGGGAGTGCCTGGAGTGAGTGGATCTCCAAATCTCCAGAGACTTCCTCTCTGAGTCGACCATCCGGGCAATGAATGGGTCCTTGGATACGCATCACGTGGCTCCAGTTCATCATCGATGACGTCGCTTGGGTCCGGATACAGAAGAACCGCGCTGGCCCCACTCTCCTCGGCATGTCTCACCTGCAAGGCATATTATCATGTCAGCATTATAGTCACCAAACACAAACATCATCTTCGCCATCATCATTTTGGTCATCGTTATCATAATCCCTGCTATCATCTGGATCATGGCCAAATAATATAGACCCACCTATTCCAGAGAAAACAAATCACAATCCTCAACTGGACAACATAGAACTACGACAGAACTAAATGGTTTATGCACTTACTGGAGATTAGGTGGGAAAAGGCCAAGGTGTTCAGGTTGTAGGTTCTTAGATAATTTTGTAGACGAAGTAAACACAGCAAACCTAAAGCCAGATTTGAAGAAGTGCATGAACGGCATGTCACCCAGCATGACTTTCACAGAGAAGTAAAAAGATCAGTGGCCAGGTATGGGCGAGAGGTAGGTACTATGTAGCTCCTTAAGATAGATGGAACATAGTCTACAGTGCAATTACCAATAAGATCTTAGAGCACTTCTGCTCACTTCTGCACTGGTAATGAGCTCATTAATAATTATCTTGGACCGGTTAGCTTGATGACTGAGCACTGTGACTGACCATGTGGCCTAGGAATATTTGGCCGATTCTCATGATGACAATCTTATCTCGGCACGAGACGCTTTTGTCGGTCAGCAGTCTGAAGTCCTTCTCTTCTCCGTAATTGGCGTAGACAAGGTCTCCCTATGAACACCAAGCAGACAGAAGGACCAATGCTTTTAGCATCCACTTCAACACAGCGTTTCAGAATCTGATTAATGTTCTTCTATGAATGCACATGACTCGTGCAGGCATCCTAGCATTTGCGTTGCCCAAGCCTCTCAGGAGCAGTATATTGAGCACACCTGAGTTATGCTTGGCCTTATGAATATATACGAAGATTGTACACAACGAAGACTCTTTGCCAAGTTGGAATGCAGTTTCATAAGTATGCTGTGCGGTGTGCATTAGTAGAGTGCAGCTTAGCTTAAGAAGAGAATATAACAGCTTGTATTTTCACAAGAAGACTGAAGCGAGGGAGCCATGCAAGACAATAACTTCATGTAATTTGTACAATCAGAGAGCATACTCAAAGTATTATCCGAGTATGTTTAGATTCAGCTTATGCTTGAGGCGAATGCAGACATTGTTCTACTCAGACATTGTTCTACTCAGAGACGCCAGTTTTCTGCTCGACGGTGCAATGTATCTTCGTCCAGCGGGGCCTACCTCGGCTGTTCCGTTGGGCGAGTAGGCTGCGTAGGACTGGGTAATCTCTGGATGGTCAGCCGACCTGGCGTCTCCGTTGACCAGCGGACCTCTGTAGTCCGTCTGATAGATGACCGATCCATTGACACTGATTAGCTGGACCACGTTTGGTCGTTCCCTGCAAAGACGACACAGACAGTGCAAATAATGCATAAAGGCTGTTATTGCGCTTTATATTTATCGCTTTTGAATGAAGCAGATGCAGCCCATGATTGGGCATAAGAATGCTATGCAATCACTGGTATCACAGCTACTACTGTACGTGCTACTATTACTACACAATTAATTAATTTCCAGATGATACCTCAATCAGGTTTAGAGAAAAAAGAAATTTTATTATTCTAATTAAAAGGACCTATTATTATTATTATTATTACTTTAATGCTAAATATTAAATATTGATTAATATTTATACAAAGATTATTATTATTATTATTATTAATATCATTATCATTTTTAAAACTGGGTACAAAGTAATAATGATCCTTAGGAACGAAATCTATAAGTCAGTCGTATACAAAATGCCTGATCTGCAGCCTTATCCACTTTAACCGTTTGAAGCATACTTCTGAAATGCAATTTTATTAATTAAGGCGCTGAACGGAGAGGGACAGAAAGAGGCACATACGGTCTCTGCTGTTCGTCACCAGAGACAGCGAGACAGAGACAACGAGATTACTGATATTGTTGTCGTCACAATCCATCTGGATGGAAACAATTACTTTAGAAGCCAAATGCCTCGAAAAGCATCAGAAGGTGACGAGGGTTTTTAATCATATCCTCTATTATTATTGTTATTATTATTTCCTTTTTGGATTCTGGAGAGTCCTTTCACATGGCGGGATTCTCAAATGCGCCTGGAATGTAATTGCATCGAGCTGTTGATGTAATATACTGCTAATCACTAAGTTTTTCTAATGGACAACCCGGGTTGGCTGTAACATTGACCAATAGCCAGCCTTACCTGACAAGAAACTGATTATCATCTCATGTGGTAAGCTTAGCCATTTCAACAAAAACTCTTTCCCTAAACAAGACTTCTCTGAATCGCTTGCAAATTGGAAATTTACCGGCGCTTCTGTTTTACTTGGGACCTGGCAGTTTTATTGGTTTCTGTACGCTGACTTGGACTGCATCCACAAACCACGAAGAGCAGTTCAAGGGAAAGCAATCTGTCATGCAATTAAACTGCTTTGCTTTATGTTTTCTGGGAGATAAATATACTCTCCCTGTTCATCATCATCATCATCATCATCATCATCCCTCCCACCAATGAATGTGGCCCATCATGACAGTAATTGTGTCTGCAATGAATATGAAATCAAGTGCACTCCAGCAGGTGAAAAGCGACAGTTAGAATTTCCGACATGCAATACATTATTAATTAATAGAGCTAGTCTGAAGAAGAAGAAGGCATCTATCTACTCAGCGGTTTTTGCCACCCTACAGGTGCTAAGACAGGTGAAAATATCTCACCAGTTGTGATAGGAGAGGAGAACCTTGTACTTGGTTTCCTTGACAACGACGTGGAGCTGTTTAAGCTGTTGATGCAGATAAGCACCAAGGTGATTGTTGCTATGTACACCAGAAATATGAACCTCCTGCGAATAGTTTCTATCAATAAATAAATACACAATGACAAGGTAAATCAGGACAACAGAAGACATCTATTGAAAAGTTAGAAAATGTTGAGAATGAAGGTAACGTAAGCTGAGCGAAAATAAAGGCAACATAGTAAATAAAGGTATTGAAACACAAGGCACATGCCAAATGTACATAATTTGAGCAAATAGGTAAAATGAGAGAGGACCTAAAGCAAAATCATTTTCAAGTTCAACAAATAACGATTGTGAAAATCTCTTGCACAGAAATATGCAATAATCACCTGTGATAATAGCCCACTATGCGAGTGAAAAAATCAATCAAAAGTTTTGGAAAGCTAAAATGAAAAGCAGGTAAGAAAACTGTCAATGATTAATGATATCTTACCGAATACTAATCGGTCACCAAATAAAATACTGACAGGTCATCGAAAAGAAGACATTTTGTTGCTTAGGAAAACCAAAGCAACTTAAAATCAGCAAAACTGTGCAGCCTTGCTTACTTGACCTGACCCTCTGTAAACTTTAAATTTTGCATCTGAACAACAGACAACAGACAGCCAAAATGGTAAATCTACTAAGGAGACAGACAGACAGAGAAAGAAGATAGTCAGACAGATAGAAAGAGTGACACAGAAGAAAAAGACGGATAGTATAATGATGCTTGTTATCATCAGGTTTTAGGTTTAATCGATGGTCATCAATGTGTTATAGATCATACATGTACCTTCAGTATACCTGAATATCCATGCATTGAATACTAATGAATATAATCCGTACATTGACATTGAAATCATGGATAATAATAATAATCTCACGGAGAAAGCCAGTCAAACCTAACCTAATGTCTGAGATAAACCCACATTGAGACTATTATTCCTAAGACATCAGCAAAAGAGACAGACAGACAGAGAGTGAGACAGAGAGATACAGAGACAAGACCAAGGTTTCAACTAGAACAACATTGAAGAACCGACAGCCTGCAAGGAAACTGAGAAGCTAGGAAACCCAGAGATGTAGCTAGGGTATTTTGCGCCCAGGGCAAACTATGAAATGTGCGCTCTCAACTACAAAAAAGTGAATGCCTTTTCTTAGTCATCACTTTCCAAAATTAATTCATTATTCATTACAACTCCCCAAAAGGTTGAGGACCTTTTTTCGTCATTGCTTCTCACAATAACATTTCAATAATCAACATTTAATCATCATTTTGACGCCCCCCCCCCATTTGGCACCTGGGGCACATGCCCCTCTGCCCCAAGCTACACCTCTGAGGAAACCCATAAGTCCTGGATCAACTACCAAGGACCTCCTCCCCTTCAAGACCACAGCACTCTTGAGACTCACAACAAGCTTAGGAGAAAAAGATAGAAACAGAAAGAGAAAAAGACAACAGGAGAGAGTGAGACAGAGATAGTTCAACACTAGGAATAGGACAAACTTGAGAGACATGCAATGCAACTGACTCATGGCAAAAGCCGTAATTAAACGCTCTGATGCAAGACTCCCTCTGGTGCCAGGATCGATGGACATTCTGGGTAGAAATAGGGGATAATAGGGACACACAACTTCAGTCCTTAAAGTCGGAGATTAAACGAGATTAAACGAGGACTACAAAGTTCACACTGAAAGGCCACGGTTACAAGTCAATGGCATTCAACGAGTGGCAACAAGACTGGTTCTAGCAGGAATTGTATGGCTATTCAATGAATGGATACACCCACGGGTGTACTGCATATACATGTACCTACATGTACATGTAGGCATGTAGCAGAACATTTGTATGATGCCATACCCATGAATGCTATCTGTGCATAGCAGCATATGGCATATGTATCAATACGCCATTCCAAATCCATCAAAAACACTAATACTGACGTAAACATCATCGAAGAACTAGTGTGGCCAGTATTGGCCAGTCTTTGGTGACATTTTACAAGCTTTGACACATGTCTGATTCAGAATACAAGCACTCAGGTCACGCTAGTAGACATTTCTCCTAAAATTTGCAGTTGGCAGCACTGGAAGAAAGTCCAACAGAGTTTCTTTGACGTGTAGTGAACGTGTATGGTCACTTGTAATCGCAATCATTAATTTGTATATTATACACTTCAACAAACACAATTCAACACACACACACATCCATGCACACCTAGGGACATACACAAGCACACATACAACTATGCACTCAGACCTACAAATACAGCCCAAACCCAGACACACTCCCAAACAAAATCTTGAGGTTCAAAGTCTTAGTCTGGCAAGATCAAGACCAGAACTGGACTGTATACAAGACAGTTGTGGAGGCCGTGTTCACTTTTGCATTCATCGACATTAACTGCCGACCCTGCATATAATAGTGGTGAGCAAGTTCAATTATACTAAATTTTTATTGATCATCGGCAACTTCACTATCGACTAGTCTCTATGCGCACATGGAGCGGGTCGCAGAGGTCAAATGCATAAAATCTCCCCGATGTACTATAATGGTCCATATCCAGATCAATCTCAGCTTAATATTTAGCACATAGTCTACTTCTCCAATCTTGGACTTAAAATGGTTTCGTTATTAATTTAAGCACAGAAGGCAATTTCACAAATATTTGGCTAAAGATACGACACTCGACTCTAAGCAACACAGTGACTTCTATAATTATAGGACGAGAAGTTCTCCGGTTACTATGAACCTCAGAACCATAATTATGATGCTTATGCCGTTGATGCTGAGTCTCTGGCTGAAATTATAACTGTTTCCTGCAGAAGATGCATAAGGTCCTAATCTGTAGTTGAATTTGAAGACCTTCGTTCATAAACTAAATTCAATGCTTCAGACCTTCAAGGCAACAATAGACTCTTCCTCATCCACTGTAGGCCTACAAGTAGATTGCTGTTGAAAATAAAGAACAGAAAGCTCAAAGGCAACTGTTAAGATTCACCATCCTGAACACAGATCAAACCCAACAAGGCAACAACATCAAGCCACGGTCAATTGCTGGATTAAGCTTGCATCAATATAAGTTGCTGCCTCTGATCGGCCACTCCATTCTCTAGGCTGTTTGATCTTCTGGTGCCTTGCTCTCAAACTGCTATGTCCCAGCATTGCGCCTATGCATCTGTTGATCCATTGCTGTGGAATGACCTTCCTCCGTTGATTCATTCTGCGATCTTAACTAGCAGTACTACTGCTTCTGCCTGTCGTCTTAAAACTTATCTTTTCTCACAGGGTCCAACGCACTAGGAGCGCCTCTGATTAGGTTGTACTAAAAGAGGCGCTTTATAAATCTATGAATAGAATAGAATAGAAGAAATACAAGACATTGCAAACCTGAGGTTCTGTTCGATGCTCTCTCCGCTGATGTAAGTGCTGAGTTTATGGCTCAGCTCAATTCCAAACGCCTGAAACTATCAACAGTCGGTCACTGTTATCACTTTCGTCATCAGCATCATCATCATTATCATCCACAGTTTCACTGTCTCCATTATCGTTGTTGACTTTGTCAACAACCAAAATAAGACAAATTTGTGACGGACACAAAATCAACATTCATTTAAAGTTGTGACGATAAAATAATCTGAAAGGCAGAAGAGCAGAATGACTGAGTGCAAAGTAACATTCATGGACGTGATGGAGTAGGAAAAGGACGAAGAAGAGAAGGAAGAGAACTCCTGCAGGGAATCAGACCAACCACTCGGAACGATGGCGCCAGATAAATTCAAGATGTCAGAAAACGAATTTTTCCAGTTCGTCAGTCTGCGCCCAGGGATCCAAAGTCACAGTTTGTCACGTCGAAGCACTCAAATCTGACCAATGTATCGCACAAACATTCAGCCGAGTTAGTAGAACAATCAAGCAAAGGACAGTGAATGAAATGATCAAAACAATTAATTGTTAAATCAACCAAGATATTCAACCACCCAACTCAACCAGCAAGAGCGAAACTAAACCAATCACTGAGTCAACAAGTAATTGACTCCAGATCATTTGGATTGTATTCTACAGAGTAGGCAAAAAAAGTAGTCACCTAATGATTATTGCCAATACTACCTCCAAAAGTGTAAATTTTTTAATCAAATAAATCAAATAATAAGCTTAAAGGTAATTCAGATCTACATATAATGCCAACATTTCACCAAAATATAGTAAACATAAGAAACGTTACAGCACTTTTAGCGAGTCTACCCAAGGTTCTTTGATGATTCAAAAGTATGTAAAAAGTATTGCTAATATTTTCGCCAAATATAGAAATATTTAAATCAAATTTTCAGTCTTTAAGGTAATTTATGTCTACATATAACTGGGAAATTTAACCTAATTATTTCAAACATAATGAAAGTTACAGCACTTTTAGCGAGTTCAGTTCACCCACGGATTATTGATGATTAAGAAACATGTAACACAACAGAAACCGATATTTTTATGTCGCATCTTAAATGATTGATATTGATATTTTCAACCCATCAACTTGTGTTCAATGTGTCTACCACCAAAATATGTTTGAGTCTCTTTTCAATGTCTTTGATATCGTAGTTGATAAGTTCCAGAGGTACAAGTAAGTTTTCGCATATTCATTCCAATGCGACCTTCAATTCTCTTATCATTGTGGATTTGGTCACAGATTGGGTGGTATTTCTTCAGAATAGCTCTTCATGTTGTACAAAATGATTTAAAACGTGTGTGGGTATAAATGTTGTTCTGTTTGAAATCCTTTGATGAAATTTTGAAATGACAGTTTTAAATGAATTACCTTCATGCAAGTATAATTTGCTTGACAAATTCTTACTTTTGGCCAAAATATCAGCAATTAACCTTAGGAGCTAATTTATTTGGCCCACCCGTATTCACAAATGTACCCGTATGTAAAATTTTTATTGAAATTTGAATTGCGATCACCTCCTACAGTTACACGTATGAAGTACAAAATTGCACACTTGCCAACCAAAAACTTTCCTAATAAATTAGTCTTTGAATTTTATCAAGTGACTGCTGATTTCTGCCACATTTCTTGGTTTTACTTATTTTTGAAAAATTGAGAGTTATAGGCCTATAAAAATCTGTTCCCGCAAAGCTAACTCACATCTTTTTTTATCGTTTGGATTACCACCATACACATTTTTGAAGTGACTCCTAGAAATTGCTGAGGAAATAGTGTTATTTTCAATTCGTTATTAAAATAACAACTACCAATCTCTCAACAATCTCTCAACAACCAACCAAAACCCAACTCACTCACCCATCTGTCATTACTCAACCAAACATTCACCAACACACATTGATCGACTGCTCCAACCATCTAAAATGTAAACACAAATACCCATCCACCCATCCATCCACAAATTCACTCATCTACTATCTGCCCAACCAAACCAAACAAACAGCCATAGAACAAAACCAGACCAACCAAACGGCCATCCAATTCTAAACCAACCAGCAACTACCGACTGCTGTTAATCAATCCGAACATGAATACGCTACACACAATAGTAACCCCAGAGGGGCAAAGGGTTACACTGGGACAAAACGCTGCGGCCGTAGACACAACACAACAAGGTTGTGCGCTGCGCAGGAAAACACCGGTGGTAATCGATTTCTTCGTTCCCTTTTCTCGTCATTCCACTGAGGCGAATGCAGAGTGCAGACCCTTTCACCCGACACGACGTGACACGAATAAACCAAACAAACCAAAGCAGTTGCTCACTCATAACTCACGAGGACTGCGTTTTTAAAAGCTCCAATCTTTTGGTTGTGCTGTTTATGATGCAATCTATGAAACTCTGGTGAAGGGTCGCAGGTTCTACTCCCACCCGCCGCGTAAGGACCTTTAGCAAGTCCTTCACCCACAATTGCTTAAGGCGTCTCCGCGTGTTGACCCCGACACACCTCCAGGCTGTGATTGAGACTGCCTTTGAGTAGTAAATGAACTTAAAGAGACGGTATAGAAATATGTTAATAAAGAAATAAAATAAACATTCGGTAGGTTTAAAAATTACTTAATTTTTTATTTAGATTCATTTCAAAATTATTCTATATATACCCTATTGCTACACTAATGAGCTCTCAACTCTAGGTGCACAATGACATGTGGACTAGCAATCCCTCATAGGCCTAATTGCTAGTATAATTATGTGGCCTACAATTAGGTACCGTATTCATCTTCAATGAAATATTGAAGTGTCTGTCAATAGTAGGCCTAATTAACCCAGAGGTGCTACACCTACCAAAATGCCAACATCACTCCTCTTTCTCTTCCTCCATGCAGCATGGTCTATAAAAAAACTTAGAAACACATCCTGAAGTAATCCCCTTTCAGTCTGCATCATTCCCACTTATGCAGACCAATATGAAATACGAGTAAATACAGTCCAAACGTACAAAATACAGAGCAAAAATGAATAATAATTCCAATGCTGAAGTCCAGCAGCAGCAGCAGCAGCAGCAGCAACAACAAAAACTCAATCATGTCAGTGATATTGTAGGAATCCCTCATTCATACAAAATAACCTGCAAAAATTATAGCGGGTCAACAACCAATACAACTATCAACATCTATACAACTTTTAGAACACATTCTGAAACTGATTTGATTTTGTCATTCTGATTCGAAATTCATAGATGCCTTACATGACTTGCAACTCTGGTCAATGTAAATAGTCAACTAGCAGCTTGAATAATTCACTGGATACAAAGTCTCAAAATGAATTACAAATCAACGTCGTATCTTTGTAGATTCTCAAATCGTTTTCAATTATTATCATTATTCAATGTTCAATCACAAGCCATATTCTTACAACACGAGATTGATCGCTATATGCCGTCATCTTGTAATCGCAAAAATAACATTTTCACCATTTTATGCAGACTTTTATATAATCAATAAATATTCTATTAAATACAACGTGTTGCATAAAGTAGCGTTTCAGTGACTATTATGTAGAAATAACTGCTTGAGAGAACTGTGCCCAGGCCATAAAAATTAATCTCAACTATACTACTGTAACAGCTTATGATAGTTAAATTAATATTACTGAAACCTAATAATTGAAATACCAATTGAAGAGTTTATTTCCAAAACCTGCTCAGGACCAATACTCAAGCATGTGACTTAACAGGTTTTGGAAATACGCCATTCAATTGCATTAATAGCATACACGTAAGTCTGGGTTCTTGGCTAAACACACGGCTAGGATACAGAACGCATGAATGATCGAGCAGAAACAACGACTCTTGACATGACTGTTGCTTTCATTGTAAGTTTTATTGTCCTCCAACTATAAGGCCAGTCGACAACCACGCAGGCCTACGTAATGATTCCTACGAAAGTTAGCTACTCGATCAGAAGTGTTGCTCTTCACCGACCCAACTGTCTCACCAAGAACAGCGTTCTTTAGACGTTTCAGTTTAAAGATCCGTAT